>CAUYQV010193937.1:0-37672 GCA_963574575.1 Galagoides demidoff | reverse complement strand
TTACTTAATTTTTCACAAGAAAACTTTGCTG
Organism: Galagoides demidoff; assembly: GCA_963574575.1. Classification (NCBI taxonomy): domain Eukaryota; kingdom Metazoa; phylum Chordata; class Mammalia; order Primates; family Galagidae; genus Galagoides; species Galagoides demidoff. The sequence continues at coordinate 37,641 of CAUYQV010193937.1, read as the reverse complement.
GCACCTGTTCTAAAGAATTTGAGGGCTTGGCGCCTGTGGCTTAAGTGGCTAAGGTGCCAGCCACATACACCTAAGGTGGCAGGTTCGAATCTGGCCTGGGCCCACCAAACCAACAATGACGGCTGCAACCAAAAAAAAAAATAGCCGGGCATTGTGGCAGGAGCCTGTGTTCCCAGCAACTTGGGAGGCTGAGGCAGGAGGCTCGCTTGATCCCAGGAGTTGGAGGTTGCTATGAGCTGTGATGCCACAGCGCTCTACCCAGGGGGACAGCTTGAGGCTCTGTCTCAAAAAAAAAAAAAAAAGAATTTGAAATATATCCATATGTCGACCTGTGCTTGGGTTCTCTTTAGATGGAGACTGGGATGTAGGGCCAGTGGTTTCCAGAACAGCACACAGTAGGCCTGAGACAAATGTCTGTTGAGTTAAACATCTACAAAGCATTGGCGTCGAGGTATGCAAATCTTAGCATAACGTGACAAAACCTTTTGCTCTTCTCTGCTTGTTTAACTTGTTTGCCCTGAACATAGAAGAGGGCTCTGTATCATCAAAGAAAGAATTGGTGAAATAAAAAAATGGACAGCCTCCCAAATCCACTGGGGACAAGGGAGGGATGAAAACTTTATAACTAGAGATGGCCGGGCTCCACCCAATAGACTGGTGTATTCCCAGGGTGTCAGGGAACTCCAAGGCACTTCTCATGAATGGAAGGCCATTTTTTATTTTTCCTGCTAGTAATACTTCAACATGAAGCTGCCCTGTCCTTCTTTTATCCAAACATCTCATTTTCCTCTGGATTAGCATGACTCTGCCCAGTCCCTTTCATAATATTGTGGCAAAGAAATGGAAAAACTATTCAAGTTGAAAAATTTTACCAACTGGTATAATTTAGTTAGGTCAGTGCACTTAAAATGTCAGACATTTGCAGCTTCATTGAATGACGTTATTTATTTAGAAGGAGCTGCAGCCTCTGGCCTAATGGCAGCATTCCCAGCTAAGTCTACCCAGCAAGAGCTGCCTATGTGACTCTTTGTGTGCAGCTGAACTCTAGACCCTCTCATGAGTCTGGGAGTGTGGGAACCAGTACCTGACTGGAGCTGAGTCTAGACCACCCACTCATTTCACATGGCCATTAAACGGTTATCATGGGATACTTAATGTGACTCCTTCTGTTGACCTTGTCCTGAATGGCTGTGTGTCGAATTACTAATTATCCCTACAGCTTTGCTATGTAAATGCCATTTAATTTCCACCTCCACTTTTGGAAACTATGCTGCTCAGAAAGAGCCTCTCTAGTAACCCCAGGAGTGAGCTGTCTGTCGCGTGCCGTACAGTGGGATGACAATCCCACCACCACCCAGAAATATTGCCTTAAGTAAACACTAATTACTTAAAACTAATTTAAAAAAACTGTGAATGACAAGAAAGAACAGGAATCCCTGTTTCATTTACTGCAGAAGGTGCACCTCTCTAGACCATCCTCATGCTTCCGTTTCTTTACTGACTGACACTGCACAGTTTTCTGTGCCATATGGGACCCACAAGGCACCATCTGGGGGTTTCATCATCTTACTCTGAGGCAACAGTGTCTCTAAAGATTATCCTTTGCCTACTTGGTGAGGAAATCCTGCTTTAGCCTCAGTGATTAGGAAATGTAGGGAGTGAGTTCCAGATGAGCTGAAACAAACATTAAGAATTCTCATGGACAACTTCCCAGCCCACAGGCCATGATTTACCTAATGTGGCTGTAATGTGCATGCTATAATATTGCTAGTAAGATTTTTCAAATGTTTAAACTTCAAATGACCCATTACTATGGGGTTACAAAATGCTGAAAACATGATTATACTTGAACTTTAGGAAGACGACCTTGGAGCAGAGTAGGAGATCAGACATGAGAAGGGAGTGGCCGTGGGGTGGATGGACAATTACGAGGTGGGTAATCATTATTTTGATTTAGCCATAGGATTCTGTACATGTTATTTGTAGCCATCAGAAGTAAGTAATGACACAGACCTCTTAAATATGGCTAAATTCTGATCTCAAAATAAAAACTCAGGTTTACTTGAATCTTTCATGAATCAACTCCAAAATCAAGGCAATAACTAATGTTTGTGTGTGTGTATGTGTGTTTATTTTTAAATAAGATTTTTCTTTGTGAATTATCTGGTTGTCTTTCAAATATATTTTTGAATAGATATATATTTACTCTAAACCAAGAAATAAGTATAAAAAAGGCACTCATTTTTATGAATATGAAGAATAGTCCTACTGCATTTATTTCTTCTTTAATCATGTACTGAACACCTGCTATGTACCAGGCACTGTGCTAGGCTTTTGGAATACAATAGTGAGAAAAAACAGATTCAGTTTTTTACCTCATGAGGTTCTAGGACCTCCTGAGGCTAGCCATAAATCCACACATCTAAAAAATAACAAATCGATCACTTCATGGTGATATGTAGATACATCATTTACTCTACCTTTCAACTGTAATTTCTCTGCTTTATTACAGTTAAGCTTTGTGTTATTTTTCCTGTCAGCTTCCTTTTGAATTAGGAAAATAATTCTGAATTTCGGAGAAAATGAAATCCTTTGAAATATTTTCTGTTTGAAAATAAATTTCCCCGTATTAATTTTTATCTCAAAATCTCTCTCTGATGATTCAAGTCATGCCCTCGCCTTAGCTCCTTTTCTAAGCCTCGACTTTCACTATTCCCCCACTCTGGCCAATGTTTTAGTCAAGCCAAGCAGCTTCTATTCTAAGATGCACCACCTTGCCCCTTCTCTCTTTTTTTGGTCATTGTGTCTTAAGCTGAGATGCCCTTTCCTCAGCGTCTCCACCTACAGTGTCCCACTTATGTTTCTTCCAAGGGCCAGCTTTGATGCTCCATCTTATGTAACAATGTGCCTGCAGCTGAATTCTTTTCTTCCCTGAATAGCCACAGTGCCTTTAATTCTCCTTTGATTCAAAGCAATAATGCAGGGCATATTACAATATTTGTGTATATTTCTCTTGTGCTAGAGTATCCGCTTATGCTGATGTCCCGTGAAGACATGGCACAAATCTTTCTTGAGAACGTTCTGTGTCAGGTGCTGTGCACAGCTTTTCAGGGACATAGACTCACTTCTTGTCCTTGTAGGGGACATTAAACACAGGGATATTATAAATAGGGTATTTGTGAGATAGCAGATTAATTCTTAAGCACCCTTCCAGTTTGGGATAATTATTTAGCTTTTATGTGGATTGGAAGCTCTAGGGACAATGGGGAACAAATTATTTTAGGAGTACATATGGTCTAACAGTGCTTCTTTGGGGTGGTGTCTGACTCCTTATATATTTTGCATCATGAAAAATTTGGTCAGGTCAACACTGGATCACCTATAGGGAAGAGTTGGACAACTCTTTAGTTAGCTGTTGCCTTTGAAAATAACCAGGCTAAAGGTGCAGCTTTTACTATTTTGCATACTTCCTTGCTTCCTTCTTCACCCAAGCAGTGTAAGTGGGAAAAGTATAATAGGCTTTCACATAGCTTCATCTATTAGGAGAATAGGAGAAGCCTTGGGAGTATCAGTTAACTTCATCTGAAAATATGAATAACAATACCCACTTCAGTGAAAATTAAATGGTAAAACATATGAAGTCTACAACAATGTCCTATAGGCCAAATCTGGCCTGTGTTTATTTTGTAAATAAAGTTTTATTAAGACACAGAGACACTCATTCATTATGCATTATCTGTGTCTGCTTTTGGTTACGTCAGCAGAATTGAGTAGTCAGGATCGAGACCATATGGCCCACATAGCCTAAAATAAGTACTATCTGGCCATTTATAGACAAAGTTTGCTGATTTTGCAAAACCTGGGTCTTCACCTAGAAGTTGTTTAGTACAAACTAATTATCGAGCATTAATGTACACAGCTATGATTTAATAAAAATTTTTTAAAAAATAAACTAATTATCGAAATTATCCTCTTTCTTCAACAGACCTAATCTATGAGATTAGGAAAGGACAAAGAGGGGTTAGCAGAAGAGGGCTGAGGGTACTGATTGTCTCTAAGCATTAGACACTTAACCTGGAGTTGAACTTGAACCTACGACTGAATTTAATAAAGACCTGAAGATGTAAATTTTCACTTTTTCCCCTAATTGAAAACTTTCACTGGTCCAGGGACCTTTTTTCCCGTCTCCTGGAAAGTGCTGTGAGTCACTATTGGAGTGAATAGTTCATTCCTGATAAGGGTCGTCACTAGCAGAGACCATGAAAATATTCCAACAGAGCATAGAGCTGTCATTCCGGGCAGTTCTGCTTATGTTGGTATTAATTTCAATTAAAACAAGTTATCTGAATCACTGGGCTTCCTGTTGGCTGCACTCACTGCCCAGTGATGCAAATGGAAAGCTTATTTCAAACCTACCATATCTGGTTACTTACAACAAGTCCCAGCCAGCTGAAGTCTAAACAAAACCCAAGCACCGATCGATGTAGAAGGAAATGATTTTCATTCACCCTGCATGATGTCACCCACCTTGGACCTGACAATCTTCCAACAATTATTGACTCTGAGGGCAGGCAAATCCTATGAATTCATCTTATTCCTTATCAGGACAGGTAGTCAAGCGTATCCCAAAACACTTGATTTGGTTCAATGCCTTATGTACACATCCTTTCCCTCTTCTCTTTTCTCCCCTTCTTCCTGTTGTGTCAACCCTTGTGGGAGGAGTCTGTGTGTTTGCCCAGAGTATAGAATGACGGGTGCTGGGTCTGGGTGTTACTCTGTGTGTGTTTAGCCCTTGAATGGCTATGCTTTTTAACCTGTTAGCTCAATTCATCATCAGTTTAAGGAGCATAATCCATTGATCAGACTTCTCAGTTTTACAGAGTGTTTAGCAAATTTGTATCAGAACTGGTACTTTATAATAGCAAAGGAGGACCTGACGATTGGTACGTAGCACACGAGGCCAAAGGTACCCAATATGTTGTAATTTGTGATTTTGTAAATTCACGTATTTGAGTCATTGGCCTTTAGATTGTTTTTTTATTTCATTTTTTTTAAAGCTTCAGATTAAAATGAGGATATGCATGATTAGGTCACATTGTTTACTTGTTTAAGGTTAAAGTCAGAGTTGTAGGTGTGTCCTTCACCCAGGAAGTGCACCAAATGCCTATGCAGAGTACCATTGGGAGGAAACTTACCCAACCCCTTTCTCCTCCCCCTTACTTGAATTTCCTTGGGCTTTTCTCTCATGTGAGCATGTAGTTGTTAATCTACTAGTTTCAATTCAGTACTGAGTACACTGTTTTCCCTTGCCTATGAACTTCATTGAGGAGAATGTTCTCCAACTCCATCCATGTTGTTGCAAAAGCCCCTAAATCTCCCTCTTTTTATGGCTGAATATTATTCCTTTGGGTACACACACATCTACTTTGGTTACATCAGCAGAACTGAGTAGCATGATCTAGGCCTTCAACTCATGTGGCCTAAAATCCATCCTACCTGGCCCTTTATTAATCCATTCATGTGGTGAAGGGCACCTAAGTTGTTTCTACTCTTTGCAATTATGAATTGTGCTGCTGTAAACATTCATGTGCAGATGTCCTTATGGTAAAATGTCTTTAGTCTTAAGGTTTATAAACTGGACCAAATCACCTAGCTAGAAAGCAAGCCTAGGTCACTGGGGTATAGGTTGACCAGTTGTTTCCCAAACTGCCTTCCATTTGACACATAGCTGGGCAATGTTTCCCAGCCTCCTTATGGTTAGGTGCAGGCTTGTGTCTGAGTTGTGGTCAAGGAACCTGATGAAAGGGATACATCCCTCTTCCAGGCCAAGGTGGAAAAATCTTCCTCCTCTTCTTTCTTCTCCTCACCATGCAGAAAGGACTCCAACAACACAGAAGAGGTTGGAATGGCAAGGTGGAAGAAGCCTGGACTCCTGAATGAGTATGTGGAGCAGATCTTCCAGCCCTTCCCTCCTGCCACTCCTAACCTACAGAGGATTACAATGACATCAAGAAGTCAACTTGATTCTGTTCAGTCACTGAGATTTTGGGTTGTTTGTTAGAATAGCTATTCTAAATCGGATTCATATACTGGCTGGGCTACCATTCTATGGCATTGATTGCTATGTTTTACTCATCATCCTTGATGAAATTATACTTTTTGTGTTTCATGGAATAGACGATAAGCTATAAGGATGTTTAGAAATGTGAGTGAGGATTTGTGAAGATGTGTGGACATATTGGCTGAGTCTATGGAAGCTCATAAGTAGTTTTCCTGCCACAGCATTCCTGTGGTATAGGCAACTTTTCCAATGTTAGGCTGACAGTGAGCTCTGGATGCCTTAGTTCAACTTTATCAGCATGACTTTTTTGGGTTTTTTTTTTCAGTTTTTGGCCAGGGTTGGGTTTGAACTCACCAGCTCCGGTACATGGGGCCGAGTCCCCACTCCTTTGAGCCACAGGCACCGCCCCAGCATGACTTATTTTTTTTAGTAGAAAACCTTATCTTCTCTGTGTATGCCTGAAACTATATATTTATTGTGACAACTTATATATGAAATATCAAACTTGATTATTGGGGTTGAAGATGAATGATATTTTGGTTCTGTAGGCCTGAACATTTGTACTCAGGGAGGGGGGCAATGAGCATGGCACTAAAGGGGAAAGTGTACAGAAGTTCTTTTGCAGACGAAGAATGTCAGTGTAGTTGATTATATTGTCAACATAATTTCTGCCTCTCCTTCTCAGTTCTGCCTCTTTGCTTTCATAAATAAAATGGAAGTGAAAGTGAGATATGACATTTTGGAGCAAAAGCTTTAAAATAGCACTGCATTCTTTTCCTCTGCTGATGTCTGGCGTGATCCAGATGGAGGCTGCACGTTTAACCTTGGGGATGGCAGAGGAGGTTGCCGAGCATGGACTCAGACCCGCGGTGGACTAAACATGAGCCAGAAATACATTTTCATTGGTAAACCTGTGACAATATGGGGACTTTTGTTTCTGCCACTTAGCCTAGGCCAACTGGTACACGGAGGCTCAGAGAATAACTTGCTAACTTAGGTAGCTAAGAAAACTTGCCTAAGACCACAAAGCCAATCAGTTGTGGAAGCAGGATTTGAATCCAGGAAGTCTAATTCCAGAGCCTGTGCTTATAACCAGTCTTGTGTAGGAGGAAGAATTTCCGGGCCTTTGTGTGTGGGATAGAATAGAACAGCGAGAGACTAGAGATGTGGAGATGATTTCGGAGCCCTCGAAAGATGAGGTTATGAGAATCTGGGAGAGAAGGCTTACTTAGGAACTATGATTGGTACAGAGTAGGTGCCTCATAAATAACATGAAAAGGTGAATGAATGAGTTTTTCTGACTACAGGTGCCAGTTAGTGACGCTGTCCCCACCATATTCCGGGCAGTCATTTTCTTTACTGTAACTCTTTGCTTTGCCCACACATCAGTGCTGGTGGAGTCACTGAGTCACAGACAGCTTCCCCGAGGATAGCTCCCACAGGAATGGCTCAGCCTGTGTTATCCAGGCAGATGGGAGGCACCCTGCCTTTTTGCTAGGTCCTCAGTTGGCATCATCATGGCTCTCTCCTTTGTGGATCTGACACTATACATTTAATTCACCCTTCCCTCATGCTACCTATGATGTCCCGGCAGAAATCTCCCTGCCCTTTCCCCTTGCCCTTAATTTTTCTTTTTGCATCTGGCACCGAGGATGACATGGAGGTTCTTACAAGATAAAGGGAGTTTGGTAGATTTATCAGTCATTCTTGATTTATCAGTCAACACAGACAGAGAGCAAACCATCATGTTGTACACCATAAATATAAGACAATTTTTATTTGCCAATTAAAAAAGGTAAAGTCTCTCGTTCGTTTTACAAATGCAATTCTTCTCAGATTTGGTGTCATTTAGAATGCAGGGAATATCATACCACGTTTCAAGTCCATATCCCCTGCTGCTAACATTCTCCTGCTAGAAAAGGAGTCAGCAAAATTAATGGGTATGATGACTCTAACTGGGTCAAAGCAAGGCCCGTATTTCACTGGCAATTGGAAACAGAGGGGAAATAGATAAAATGAAGGAAAGAAAGAAAAAGGATAGATTAAGAAGGACTGGATGAAGAAGAAAGGGAAGAGTTATGACAATTAAATTTATTAACTTTGTGCTCAAAGCATGCATTCTTATCTTCAAGATATCCACTTAAGGCCAGTTTTTAATTATATAATTGAATCTGATAACTCTTTCTGAGGGCAAAATTTCTATGATATGCTTGAATGTAATTATTACAGGAATGAATAATTTTGTAAAATATCTGATACAGGCTTGCATAACCACCCTAATTTTTTTTTTTAAAAGGAGGGCTTGAAGTGAAAAATCTATTCTTGGTAGGCATTATGCCTGTCATAATGTGTTCATCTTATAACTCTTAACAATAATTGACCTGGAAAGAATGTTCAGGAAGGCCGAGTGAAGTCTATGAAATCATGAAGACCCTCATTCCCCAATGAACAATAGCTTAGTACCGTAGATGTTTATTGAGGTGTTACTGGAGTTCAACCCATTCAGAGTAGAGAGATGAAAGACTCACACCATAAATCACGCACAACAGAGGTGGTGGTGGGAATAGCTCCTGGGTGATGTGGAAAAGGTCATGAGCCTTGTCTGAGTGACATTTTGTTCTCAGAAGAAAACTTTGCTGTTAGAAGCAAGGAAGGCCTCCGAGCAAGTATGGAGTGTTCAGAATTTGTGGACTTTCAGATGTGAAACAACGAGCGATGAGTAACCAGGGTAGAGAAGTTAAACAGGAATCTTCCGGCGCCTTTACATCCAGTTAGAATATTTCAGGATTACATTATTCCATGCAAAGGCACACATTCAAGAAGACTTCAGATAAAACCCTATAAAAAATTCATGGTGCACCTGATCAGCATATCTGAAAGTGTATTTGATGACACTGTCAGCATCTGGTATTTCTTATATTCTTACACGCAAATGCTGTGAGTCTCATTCATTTAAATAATTGCTCGGTAGCCACTGTGCATGCAATATTTCCATGTTAGAAAATCCAAGAGAAGCAACAGAGCAGTATGTGTTTCAGTATTAAACACAGGACACAGAGACGTTCTATGAATTCAAAGGAAGGAGGCAACCTTCGTAGGGCAAGGCATGCCTGTCACTCCGGTCATTCTTTCTCCTTTTTTTATATTCTGTCTTCCTTCTTCTCTCCCTTCCTTTCCTTCCATGATTGTAAAACTTGTCTTTGAGTGCCAAGATACATGTCGAGAACTGGGGAGATGGTGTTCAGCAGAAACAGATGTTAAGCAATTACCTCCCAATATATAATTATAATAGCAGTAAGTGTTCTTCACAATGCACTGTCCATAAAAGTTGGGGCATAAATAAATCTGAGGGGGATACACAAAGGTGTTTTGGGAGAGTTTTTAAAGCTGACACCTGATGCATGATGAGGGGAAAACACAATGGATTCTCAAAGGTGAAGTGGGTGTGGACAGATGGCAAGAAGCAGGGGAGGACACGTGGGCCTGGCTAAATGATGTGACGAAAGAGACAGGAGGACTCCCAAAGAACACCATAGATTCATTGGGTCCCATCACCAGAGGGTTGGCGGCCATCATTTCCTTATTAATTAATCCGTATGAAAGCCTTTTCAAAACCCAGAAAAATCTGTCTTTTCTTCTTTTTCTACTTTTGATTTTGATTATTTCAGTAGGATCTACTGGGTTCTTTGTCCTTCCTCCCTCTCCTTTACCAGGTAATTAATTTTGATTCCTCTTGTTTGGAATTCACTTTGACACAGTTCAGGCTCCAGTAGAGTTCAGTCTAGTTGGAAAGAGACACAATCGCATTTCTTTATTTATTCTATCATTTGTCCTTTAATTCCGATATTTCTCACACTGAATTAGTGAGTCTGCATTTCAGCTCCTGAAATGACTTTGGCCTTTTTAACACGGCAATTTCCATGGCAACCAGTCATCACTGCAAGTGTAGCTGTAAGACTGAGTTTCCTGAGTTTCCTGAGTTTCCTGGAAGCAGCGGGCTCGTCGGGGCCCAAATATTAGTATCTACCCTTGTTACCACTGGCAGCTGTCCAGGCACAAAATATGCTGCTGCTGTTTCTCCTCTTCTATATTTAACAGATGGGCTTATTAAATTTTGGTAAATGCTCGGTGGCTAGTGAGCAGGAAGAAGAGTATGATAGGTCTGGGGTGAATCATAAAGGCTATTCTAAGGATGCACGACTCTTCCCTGTTTTTCCTCTGCTCAAACCCAACCAGTAACTTTGTTGGGGAAAATCACAAAGCCAAGATGACTGATTCAGAATTCAGAAACCTCAAGCGGACACTCAGCCGTGCTCAGGAATCCTATTAGGTTTCTTCATCCCGATGAGATGACTGTACCATATCATCTCCTTTTTCCTCAAGCCTCCCACACATCCTCCTCCTACTGATGACCCAGACTCATACTTCATTGAGAAAATAGAAGTCATTGGAAATGAACTCACTCATCTTCCCACAAACCTGCCAACTCGGTGCATCTGTGTCCAAATTCTTCTTCCATAATGAGCGAAGTGTTCCTCCTCCCCCGAGAAGGGATGTGTCTCCACTTTTGCTCTTGGCTCATCAGATATCCGTTCCTTCAATTATTCCTGCTTTCCCTCAGGAGAAATATCACAGTGTTATCATACAATCAAAGCTCTGGTATTTCCCATGATTTAAGAATTTTTTTTTCATAATTGTATGTACTGTTTCAGTCTCTGCCCTATTTTCCTATTTTTTTCTATAGCCAAATTCCAGACTATCTATCCAAACAAACTGCCCAGGCTTCCTCATCATCCCTCTGCTCTTCAGCCCATTCCAACTGTGCTTCTACACCTTTACTAACTGGAACTCCCTTTGTTAAAGTCGACAGCAACATTCGCGTTGCCAAATGCAACACACTTCCCTGACCCTCCTACCTGACTTCTCCGTGGTGTTGCTCAAAGCCGATGGTTACCTGCCTGAAGGGTGCTGAGCTCTTCCAGGATTGTCTTCTTAATTTCCTTCTGCTTCTCATTCTGTTTCGTTGGGTTTTCTTCTTAAATGTTGCTGTTTCTCAAAGCTTGTCTTTTTTGTCTAAAAATTTCCCTTACCTATATCATCTACTTCTACTTTTTATATGTTTGTGCTTTAAGTTCTGAGGGCTCCTCTGAGCCCCCCCACATGTAAGTTATTTTATGCATCTTCGCTTGTATACATCATGAGCATCACATAATCAAATGATCAAAACAGAACACTGACCTATTTGTCCTCTACTGACTTGAAATAGTTGATCAAGACAAAACCTAAGATTCATTATTTTTTAAAGAGGAATTTATTAAGATGAAGTCCACAGTGTATAAAATTAACCATTGTATTTTATTTTATTTTAATAGATTTCAGGGGTACAAGATGAATTTTGTGACATTTGTTTTTCTCTTTTAGCTGTAGAGTCTGGAATTTTTAATGTGTCTATCATCTGAGGAATTTACATTGTACCTACCCTACAGGTAAAGTGAAAAATTCAGTAGGATTTTGTACAATGATAACATTGTGTCTCTAGGTAGTACCAAACACACTTTATATCACTCCAAAAGGAAACCCCACTCCCATTAAGCAGTTACTGCACCTCTTCCCCTCTCCCCAGACTCTGGAAACCATCTTTATATTCTCAGTCTTGATTTACTTTTTCTGAATATTTCAAATAAATGGAATCATACAAAAATGTGATCTTTTGTGCCTGGCATCTTTTCCTAAGCATCGTGTTTGGAGGTTCAGCCACACTGAAGCATGTATTAGTATTTCATTCCTTTTTGTGACTGAATAATATTTCATTGCATGTATACTTAGTACTGAAGTTTGTCTGTTCATTCATCCATTGATGGGCATTTGGGTTGTTTCCAGCTTCTGGATATTTGCGTAGGCTGTGTCATTCTTGATCACCCTTTCCTTCCTTTCATATCCAACACATCCAGAGATGCAGATACAATTTATTTATGTCCAGAATTTATAGAGCTCCACCTTCTTCCCTTTGTTCCCACTGCCACCCTTTTATTCTAGGCCTTCAATGTTTCCATCTTATCTTATTAAATGTAATTTCCCAAAGTGTCTTCCTGCATCCACATTTTTGTGTGTGCCAATTCTTTCTCCATGTGGCATCAAGAACAATAACTTTACAATAATAAAAATCATTATATATATTAGCTATGTGTCTATGTAAACATAAAAATACATAGTTTACATATATATACATTTATACATATAAACAAGTTTTATTGAGTACTTGTTACGTCTTAGCTTTTGTTCTATGGCCTTCCCATGAAATCAGTCACTAAACTCTCAAAACAAGGTGGTAGGTGCTGTCATTATTGTTCTTTGCAGATAAAGAAACACACGGTCACCCAGGTACATGTGGCTGTGCCAAGATTTGAGCCTCAGTAATCTGTCTCAAGAACCTACCCCCTGATTGTTACTCTGGATTGTCTAAATCATATCATGTCTTTCTTCTTCTCAAAGCTGTTCAATGACTTCTTATTCTACTAATACTATGAGTCACCACCTGAAGGTGCCGTATGAGCTGGCCCCTGACTATTTTTCCACTCTCGTCTTGCCACTCTCCCCATTACTCACTCTTCTTTAGTAACTTCTTCCCTCAGGCCCTTTATTACACTAAGTCACCTTCTGACTTTAGGTCCTGCCCATCCTCTTCCTCCAGACTGGAAGATTTATCCTTCCTTCCATCTGTTAAATCTCAGCTTAAATTGCAACTCCTATAGGTACCTTTTTCTGAAATAGGTACTTTGTGATTCTCCCCCCTCCCTCTTTTTAAAAGCTCAAAGCCCTGGGAGGCACCTGTGGTTCAAGGAGTAGGGTGTCAACCCCATAAACCAGAAGTGGTGGGTTCAAACCTTTCCCCAGCCAAAAAAAAAAAAAAAAAAAAAAAACCCTGCAAAAAAAGCTCAAAGCTCTTGTAATTCATAACTTGCAATTATGTTATTATTATTTGCTGTTTTCTGACTCATTAAATCTTTGGACTATGAGCCTCTTAAGGTCAAGGACTATGTTTATAGGTTTTCCTGGTCATATATACACCTGCTGAAATTTGCATAGTTCTCAACACAGGTTGTATTAGTTGAATGAATGGCTCAATTCTCTGTAGGGAAAAAAATAAATTGAACTACTTGGATTTTTCGTTTGGTCTTTCTGTGGCTCTATATCCCTCCTCTCTGCCTTCTCACTGGTCACTCTTTGTAGAAAAGAAAAAGAACCGTCCTAAGTTCCAAATGTTGCTAAGTGATTGTCAACCTTACTGCCTTAGTTGATTCCTCACTTGATCTCAGGGAAGATTAAGTAGAACTTGTCCAAGTAAAATACAATCTAGCAACCTCCGGTCTCTTTGTTGCGTGATTTGAAGTGCTCACTGGCTGGTGGCTCCTTGTTTTCCCTCCACATCCCTATTTGTTTTTTTAAAGTAATAACACTTGGTGTTATTAGAGCAGACACCTGGCTCATTGGTCAGGCAGCACAGCTTTGCGTTGTAATCAGCCCGTCAGAGAGATGAAAATAACGCCGTGCCGTGGTGTGGCAACTCTAAGATTGCAGGCAACGAGACAATCCCCATCTTGTGATCAGCCCACACTCTGCCAATACTATAGAAGATGAGTCCACAAATTGCCCACTCCAAGCTCTCCCGTGTGAGTCTGTTCCCAGAGACACACTTGCCTCTTCATTTGGAAGGAAGGCCACGGGGGAGGTGAAAAGGCAGTGGTCCCTATACAGAGTCCCGACGTGTATTCTGCTATAGATTTATCTTAAAATTACATAGCGGCTGTCCTTCGGGATAATGAGAGAGATTAGAGGACTCATAAATCACGACATCTGTCATTTATTGACTGCCAGGGAATGTGTGTGCAATTACAGCGATTTGCAAAGTAGGAATTACCTTCTTGTGTCAGGCGAGGACACTGATGCTTCCAGACATTAACCAACTTATCCCGTGCTATTTAACTAGCAAGTGGAAAGCTACGATTCTGACTTATGTCTGAATGACTACACGGCTATGGGGATCTCTGGATACCAAATTGCTTTCAAAATTAAGGATCATTAATTATAAGTAACTTAAATACTCAATATATGCAAGTATTTCTAAAAGGTAAACCTCAAATCTTGATACATTGAGTATCATTATCTTCATCCATTGCATCTGTAAAACATATTTAAGTTCTTGGCCAAGTATTTCAACCATGATGCGAACAGCACGTATAAGATTTATTGAGGGCTTTCTCTGTCCCAAGTGCCGTACTACCTGTATTATCTTTTTTGTCTTTATAAAAATTATTTGAGATAGACACAATTATTATTTTCATCCTTTAGAACAGAAAACCAAGGTTAAAGAGGTTAGTTGCTCACTAACTATACAGTGGCAGGGGATGGCCTGTTGGATTTCCAAAAGCATCTCATAGCCACTGGGTTAACTGTTCTTTTGTGTATTAAATTTGTGATAATGAAGCTTTCCACCTGCCTCTAGAAGTTGAGAAGATACCTGGTGATTTTGGCAGAGTTAATACTCATGGTTTTGTGATTTGCTGAAGGGATACCAAAAACTAATTATGTCTCTTTCCATAGAGCTCTCTCCATGGCATGGACAAGCTAGAGGCAGCACAACTGTAGGTAATTAACTATAGTAACAAAGTATCTACTGGGTGGGAGGCATTGCCCAGAGAGAAACTCACTGGCAAATAAACAAAATGCAGGAATCATACTTGAGCAGTTTTATGAGAAAAAAATTGTAACACATAGAAAACCTGGTGAATAATTAAATAGCAAGAACCTAGTTTCAAAGGAATATCATATTGGTTCACTGTGCAAGGGTTTGTTAAGTGCAAAATAGGAATTAGCCAGGAACTGGCACATGACTTTCCATCAGGTATCTGACAACTGGGTGTAGTACGACACAGATTTTTAGAGAGGGAAGACAAGTTGAAAAGGAAGTTGAGCATAATTAAGAGCACAGTTGCAGGATACAGCCACATGGTTGGGAAGTGCCCAGCGTGACTAGAACAGGAATCTGTGATAGAGTCAGCCAGGGCAAGAGAAAAGAGAGCAGGTTTTTGGACAAGCTGGCATGACCTGTGAGTATGTAGAGAGTCTCTGTTGTTTTTTTTTTGTTGTTAAATCATAACTGTATACATCAATGCATTTATGTGGTACAATGTGCTGATTTTATATACAATTTGGAATGCTTACATCAAACTGGTTAACATAGCCTTCAACCTCCCTTACTTAATTATTGTGTTAAGACATTTGTACTCTACTCATAATAGATTTGACATGTACACTTGCAGTATACACCATAGGTGAGGTCCCATCAATTACCCTCCCTCCACCCACCTTCTCCCCTCCCCTCCCCTTCCTCTTCTCTCCATCCTGGACTCTAGTTGCATTTTATCTTTCATATGAAAGTGTAGGTGGTTATAAATTGGTTTCATAAAAGTACATTGGATACTTTTTCTTCCATTCTTGAGATGCTTTACTAAGAAGAATATGTTCCAGCTCCATTCCAGTAAACATAAAAGAGGTAAAGTCTCCATCTTTTTAAGGACTGCATAATATTCCATGGTGTACACATACCACAATCTGTTAATCTATTCATGGGTCGATGGGCATCTGGGCTGCTTCCATGACTTCGCAATTATGAACTGGGCTGCAATAAATATTCTGGTGCAAATATTTTTGTTGTAAAGTTATTTTTGGACTTCTGGATATTTACCTAGTAGAGGAATTGTAGGATCAAATGGCACGTCTACTTTTAGTTCCTTAAGTGTTCTCCAAACTTCTTTCCAAAAGGTACATATTACCTTGCATTCTCACCAGCAGTGCAGAAGTGTTCCCTTCTCTCCACATCCATGCCAACATTTTTAGTTTTGGGATTTTGTTATGTGAGCTAATCTTACTGGAGTTAGATATTATCTCAAAGTGGTTTTGATTAGCATTTCTCTGATGATTAAAGAAGATGAGCATTTTTTTCACGTGTCTGTAGGCCATGCTCCTATCTTTTTCAGAGAAGCATCTATTCGAGTCTTTTGCCCCCAATGAAATGGGATCACTTGTTCTTTTCTTATTACTAAGGTTTAGTTCTCTGTTGATTCTGATTATTAAGCCTTTGTCAAAAACATAACCTGCAAATATCTTCTCCCATTCTGCGGGCTATCTGCTTGCTTAACTTACTGTGTTCTTGGCTGTGCAGAAGCCTTTTAGTTTGATCAGATACCAGTAATACATTTTTAGTGTTGCTTCAATTGCCCAGGGGGTCCTCCTCATAAAATATTCTCCCAGGCCAGTTTCTTCAAGTATTTCCCCTGTACTCTCCCTAAGTATCTTTATAGTTTCATGTGTTAAGTTTAAATCTTTTATCCAGTGAGAGTCAATTTTTGTTAATGGTGAAAGGTGTGAGAGTCTCTGTTCCTTTTTTTGCAGTTTTTGGCTGGGGCTTGGTTTGAACTCGCTACCTCCGGCATATGGGGTCAGTGCCCTACTCCTTTGAGCCCCTTAAAGGAGCGCCCGAGAGTCTCTGTTCTTTGAATGACCCCAGACACTGTCTAGATCTTGTTTGTCACTGATGTAACTCTTTGGGCCTTCTAAACACACAAATCATCTTAATTATGAAGCTGTTTTCTTCTCTGGTCTCATACACTGGTTTATACTTAATTTATAGCCTTCATTGCCAGCCACTAACTAATTATCTTCTAGGTAGGCCTTTCCAGGTTCAAAAGCCTATGCATAAGAATTGTTACATTTCCCATTTGTGGAGATATCATTGAGTATCAACCAGAGTCTGTTCATCAAAGTTTTAACCATCAATAAACCTTTATTGAGTTCCCTAAGGTTCAGGGCCTGGGTCTAGGAACTGTTTTTAAAAATTATTCATTTTATGAAAATCACTTACAATGATTCATAAATTTCTTTTTCTTTGATATAAAAAGAGCTGTGTGAAATCTTTGAGCTTTGTTAAAAACGATAGAATTTGGAACTTTTCAGACAGACAGTGAGTGTGGGTGTTAAGTGGGTTTTCAATGATATTTGATTCATCAAATTTATCTTGCTATTATCCTGAGTTTTTATTTTTGTCTTTAAAAGTAGACTATTTGGAATGTGGGGACACTTCCTTTATTTTTCAAAACCTTTTCAGTTTTCTGAAAATAGAAATAGTGAAGGAGCAAACACACACACACACACAAAACCCCAAATGACAATGCTTTGGGTAAGTTAAAGCATGACTACTTTATAATGCCAGAGCAGCTAAATATATTTGTTCTTAAAGTACATACGGGGGACTTTAAGCCCAGAAAGCATGCATGGTATTTTCACATTCAAATTTAGCTATGTGAACTATTGTCATAGCAAGTGGTTCACTCTTAAACTTCCCCAAACCTCAGTGAACTGACCCATCATATTAACTGGTGAAGTGATCAAGACCAAAGCTTCTGCCTGGGTTTATTTCCTAGCTCTGACACGCCCTAGAATACTTCATAGGGTTGCTATGAGAATTAAAGAGAACCAATATGCATAAAGCTGTACTATGTAAGCTCTGTGGACATGTTAGCTGATAATAATCATTAACATAAAAATAATTAAGCAAAGCGAACTTGTTACTCAGCCCTGTAATTATAACACCAACATTGTCCTTATAATAATTATGCTGAGTTTTTTGAGATGAAAGTTATAATTTTTCAAGCATTGTGTACATATTACATCTCATTGAATCCTCCCCATGAAGACATCCGCAGTTGTTGTCATTACTGTTGGCTTTGTTTTACAGCTGGGGTCAAGCAGCTTGCCTAGGGTCACAAGGGTGGGCAGGGGTAGGCGGTGTGATCTCATGACCTTACCTTTAGTCACTCTGCTGTGCTTTTTGCATAATTGTTCCTAATTGTGGAACCAGTTCCTAAAGCCCAATTAGTCATCCTGGATGACTTTCTATCTTTTCTAGGTACTTAGAACCTCGAACAATCAACTCTTCTACAGGGTGCACACATGTTTTTGATAGGCTGGGATTGTTTGGGTTGGTTTGGGTGGAAATCATATTCCAAAGATGGGCTACCTTTGGCTGGTGATTAAAATTAAATATGTATTGTACTTCCATAATATCCTAAAACTTTCACATGTAGTTCTACGTGGTAGGTACCATTATATTCATTCTATACATGAAAATCTGAGCCTCAGAAAAACTGAATAACTTTCCTAGAGTTTTGTAACTGGTATGCATCGGAAGTCTCTTAATTTATGGTCCAGTTTTCTCTCCATTATGGTGTCTCTGAGCTAGAGTCAAGTTTTCTCCCCCTTTTATTAAACAGCATCGGGGGTGTCTGGACTGCCCTTATTTTATGGCAATGCTTAATTATAAAGATGAACTTTGAATCAATAATTCTCTGGATTCGTTTAGAAAGGAAAGGCCATGCTCCACTTCTGTTTTGCTGTGTGTCTGTGACTGAGAGTGAAATAGTTGACTACATGAGCTCCGAGTATATGTCTGTGACATTTATATGCATGCTGTGAAATGACCTTTGAGTGCATGTTCTTGGGCTGTCTTTCCCACCTCCTTGCAGGGTGATGAAACTAGACAGCTGCTTCCTGGGGGAAAGGTGAAGACGTGGATAATATGCAGCGCCTTCCAACCACTGGAGGGGGTTTGTACAATAGGATTAAAAGACCCCTTCAGCGCTCTGCTCTGCTGATGGCTTCTCAATGATCTGTTTGCACATTCTTTTCCTGCTTGGTAATTAGCACCAGCTGTCTCAACTTAAAAGGAAGGAATCCCTTTGAAATCCTCCCTATCCTCCATGAAATGTGCTACTGAAACCTGCTAATTAGTAACTGGACTTAGGACAACACAGACATGTGTTTCCTGTGAGTACCGTAGAGGGAAGAGGAGGAGGGGAGGGACATGAACATCTGTGTAGTTGCAAATGCGTGTGTATGCTTTTCTAATTTTCAGAATGGCATTTTACATTTTAAAAAAATATGTCTTCCCAAATGTGATCAGTAGCTAGTGGCGAGGGCCCAGACACCCCATGCATTGACTTCCCACCCTCCATCTGCACTCCCAGCCCGAGCTTCTCAGTATCCCGCGTACAAAAGGAAGGGCCAGCAAGGCCTTCCCTCTCTGCCTCAGCAAATTGACTTTCTTGTCGGCATTTCCTCCCTCTTCACCATAATATCCGGAATCACATGGCTCCAGGGAAATAAAAAAAACAGAAAGAAAGAGAGAGAGAAAAACAACTGTCTTCCCTGTTCCAAAGTAGCTGATAGCCGACAGGTCTGTGACAATTAGCACACCCTGGAATTTAAGAAGAGAGTAACAGAGGCATAGTGTTGCATTGTGTTAAATTCTCTTGGCTAAAAATGGAGAAGCGACCGTTTCCAAGTTTAAATTGTGATTATGTGAAAATCTGCGTTTTCATAAATAATTCTGAACAGCCATTTCCAGGGTTTCAAACTGACTTTGTGGCTGGGGCATGAACTACTCATGACATAGACGGGCAGGTGGTTGGATGTATGGGAGGATTTGGGAATTTATGGACAGAATCAGGGACCTCATAGGAGGCCAGAGGTCCGTGCTTGAGAAAAGGGTAGGGGGCATCTTCTACCTCCAAGATCACCCTCCCAGAGAAGTGTGATTAAGATCTACCTGACATTTTTGCCACCACCGCAGCAGTGTCCTTGACACCCTGGAGTTGGCTGCTGTGATAACACCACACCCTAGTGGTTCTCATGTTCTTGTCTCACTGGATCATAGTTTAAAGTGTTCATGGGAGTGTTTGATAGGCTATTAGGTCACATAACTCCCACCTGGCTGTAAGGTAGGATGGAGACAGTCATCAACAGATCTGCCTTGTGGATGGAAAGCACAGTGGGAGATGGTTGCTGTTTTACCCAAATGGTACATACAGTAGCAAAAGGGTCATTCCCTATGGGGAAATCAGGTTATTTTCGGCAAGAAAATGTGATCGATGTCTACAACAGATACCTACAGAAGGAGGGTTCCGTTTGTCTAGTACTCTGCTGACAACAGTCAGATGCAGCCTCACACGACCTATGTGAGGGACACCCACTCCCAAGATCTGAATGCTCACCCTGCTGGCTTTGCTCTGGGATCCTTTGCCAGGTGATGACTGAGAGGCTCTGCAGCACCCAAGAGGGTTACAGGGCCAGGAAGAGAAGCAGGCCTCGTTCCAAGGACTCTGCATGCCTGGTGCATTGTACCAGTCTTAGCACTGGGATCACTCGCCTGGCTCCCATCCATCCCCTTGTCCTGTCCTTGACGTCAGTGTGCACTTGGGCTCTGGCTTGGCTGCCGGATTTCTCCCTGTCTGTGATTCTGGGCTCTCTCCAGCTTAGGAGGCCAGATAAGAACACCAGGGCTGCTGTGGTTTCTCCCACATGTTTGCTCTTCTAACTGCACGGGGCTTCACTCTTCGGACTCCTACAGCTGTAAGAGACATCCCCGTGCCTTCTCTTTCCTGCAAAGGAAGAAGAGAGAATAAAAATATCAGGTGTTTCTTTGGGGAAGGAAATGGATTGATACATGGATGTGAGTGCTTCAAATCCAGCGCTGCCTTATTCTTCAGCTAAAAAAAATCCTTAATAATCTTTAACTCTCTCCTCAGCCTTAAGTTCAAACTGCTAGGTAGGCAAGAGCTTCCTGGAGCCCTGCTGTCCTGCTCTTTGTTTTATGTTTTAGGCCTGAGCCCTGCTGATCTACTTTTAGTTTCCCAAATAAGCTGTGCTTTGGATCCTGGAGCCTTGCCCACAGCAGGGCCGCCTCTGACATCGCAGGGCTGCAGGCATCAGTACAAGTAGAGGCCACAGGCCACATTTCTACATCCTTAAAATGTATATATTAAGCTAACACACTGTTACATAAAGTATCTTCTTCCCCCCGACTTTGGCTAAAATACTTTTATAATCACCTGGAAAGTGAGATTTATATTTTGAATTCCGGGTTTTCATCATTCCACATAGAATGTCACAGCACGGGCAGCGCTCTGAGCACTCTGCTCACAGCCTTCTGATCTGTCTTGTACCACAAAAGGCTTTGAATGTGGATGGATGGACCCCAATCTCCACATCAGGGAACCACCTACACCCCATGAAAACAGCCATCCTCTGACAGCGTCGTGCTGCATCTGGGCTCCCCCTTGGGAGGATGGATCTGGAAGTCTTTAGAGGTCCTGCAAGAGCGACTGGGGCACTGTGGCTGGGACTTCGGGGGTGCTGGCTTCCAGAGCATGATCTAGAATGAAAAGAGTTGGGTGGGCTCTGGGTAGGCATGACCTCTTGGCCCCATGGACTCTATAACCGTGGGGAAGGCCATGGCTGGCACAGCTGTCTTGCTGGGTCTAGGAGTCATACTGGCACCCTTTCCCCTCTCTGCCCAGGATGCCCTCATCCTATCCTATCTAGCTGACTTACATTCATCTATCAAGTAGGAGCTCATATTCTTCTTCCTTCCTCTAGGAAGTCTCTTAATTATCCTGGATGGATTACGTTTCCCCTTAAGTTGTTTATAACACCTACCGTGTGACTCTAAATGATTTAACCTTCCAGTACCTCAATTTACTTTCAAGATTGTTAGAAAGTTGAAAGAGTTAATCCATGTGCAACTTTAGAACAGTACATGACATAAAAGAAATGTTAATAATTGAAATTATTATCACACACTCACACAGTGCTCTGTGCTTACTTCTGCAGAAATGCCTCCCGTGATTCTGTAATGATGTGCTTTTTTCACGTTTCTCTCTTCCATGGACAATGTGCTTCTTGAAAGCAAAGACTTAATTGTATTTAATTTTGCATTCTTAACACAAATCCCAATATATATTACTTAGTAAATGCTCAATGAATATATATATATATATAGAGAGAGAATAGATAAACTGCTTCTTGGGGAGTTAGAATTTACCCCTGGAAATGTTTATGCTGTAGCCTGTGACTATGTATAAGGAAAAACTCTGGGAGACTGAACTCAACTGTTCAGAGCCTCCCAGCTCTGTGCTCTTAGGAGAGTAGATGGAGGACATAAAACCAAGCCAGAACCATGTCACAGGGTGGCACAGAGAAGAAATATCATTCAAAAGGGATTCCTACCCAAGGAATTAGATATGCTTGCATAAGACACCAACTCTATATCTTAGTAAAGGTTTATAATCCAAAACATTCCATTGTGTAATGTTGTATTTCTTTTCATTTGAGCCAACAAATCTGTCAGAGACTCTTATAAGGGCCTCGAGACCACGTGTTTCTCAGTGTCCGTGGTCTGGGGAGTCTGAGCTGCTGTTTTCTTAATCAGACCTGTTTATTCTTGCAGATAACTTTGCAGATAGTCAGAGCTCAGGCAACATGGTCAGGAGAACGGCTCTAATGATGTTGGCTTGATGATGATTATGAAACTGCTCTGCAGAGTCTTTCCATCATTTACTCAAGTGGTTGCTAAGTAATTTTCAATCCAGTCCCCTGATCAGAATGAATGGGTCCAGCTGCTGATTGGTCAGAAAATTGTCCTGTTCATCATTCATTCATTCATTAGGGCTTGTCAGGAACTGTGATTGGATGTAGCAAAATGTTCTGCACAGAGACTAAGAAATAAAAAGGAAGGAACAGAGAAAATCTTCCTAAGTGAGTTCATTTTCCCATTCTTTTAACCTTCAGATCTCTTGTTTGGCCATTTCCTATAATAAAAGTGTGATTTCTTAGCACCTAAAGCACTACAAACAGGCTTTTTCAAATTAATTTAAATAAGAGCTAAACTTCTGAAGATAATATCAAACCTTTTCCCTCTCGTCAAATAATAGCTATAATGAAATGATTCGTTTTATTATAGCAAATATCTATAGAGACAGTGCTTATGATGCTGGGCACTAAGAGTTTTGTGTATATCCATTTAATTCTCACAAGGATCTTACGAAACAGGGACTATTATTGTCCATATTTTACAAATGCGAAAAGGGAGGCATAGAGAACTAGGAATTTCAAGTTATAGAGACTTAGCAAGGTAAGGATTCAAATCCAATCCATTTCAAAAGCCTGTTAAATTGGGACCATACCTACAGTGCATCTTACAAGGTACATGTGAAACTTACTAAATGTAAATGTCTTAACACAATCACTAAGAAAATGCCATGAAGGCTATGTTAACCAGTTTGATGAAAATATTTCAAATTGTATATAAAACCAGCACATTGTACCCCATGACTGCATTAATGTACATAGAGATGATTTAATAATAATTTAAAAAGACTGTTAATTCATTTTACAACTATACCCTGTGAAGTAAAGAAACATTTACAGGTGAGAAAAATCTAGCCCATGTTGAGCTAGATTTTAAGAGAAGTAAGTGTAGGCAAATAATGTTCACACAAACTTTGTACCTATTTTCATTCCATACATGTTTTAATTTTTCATCTCTGAGAAACTTGGTTTTGCCATCATGGAAAAAAACACTGATGTGATATCAGACTGATAGTGACCTGGGTTAGTGATTTTCACTAATGGAATTATACTTAAAATATTGAGCATCTGACATTTTAGCCCTTTTAGGATTTAAGGCTGACCTGTCAAAATGAGGATTTTTCTGAATGAAGTGCAATTGATCGAAGGTGAATGAAATATAAAGTAAGACATGCTTCTGCCTCTGAAGCCCATGTCACCCTGACACAAAGGTCTTGTTCCTATGGCAACAGATCAAGGCATTCATGGTTGCAAGGTGATATGATGACAAGGTTTTGATTCTCAATTTGCTCTATGTTATTCCGATCCTTGGATTCCCACTTCCTCTTGCATCCGATTTTATTACAAGTTAATGATGACCAGTCATTGCAGGAAGAAAAGAAATAATTCATTGTCTATTGAAAATTTCTAGAGACTGATAAAAGGAAAAAAAAAATGTTATTCACATGAGCTCACTTGACCTTTCCAAAGGGTGCCTCATGATGGTTTTAAGAGGCTTTTTTCTGTGGTACGTTACAATTATTGTCATGCCTGGCTTAAGTGTTGGTGGTTAAATGGAAAAAGAAAAAAGAATGATGACTTCATTCCCTTTCTTATTTGCACCTGGTGCTTACATTAAAAAAAACAGCAAAAAAAGAAGAGGTGGAGCGGGCGTATGGGGAAATGAAAAAGGAAAGGAAAAGAGAAGGTGAGGGCTGCCTTGTTGGGATGACCGTGACGTGATGGCTAGGAAACTAGTTTTTAATATTTCTCAAGTTTCATAAAGTCCAATATGTTCTATCTGTTGCTATTCTTGAAGAATAAAATGATTTAGGTGTGTGTCAGGAAGAGGGGGAATGCCCAACAGAAAGTAAAAGAGGGCTGCATGTGATCCCTTGGTTTGTCTATAAGGACATGATAATTATTATAGAAAACACTTCTATAGAGTTAATCTGTGCCAAGTGCGATTCAGAGTGCTGTGTACACTGTGACATGCAGAGCTATTTTATAGCTGAGCTACAGAGACGTAAAATAGAGCTGCAAAATTATTAACTCACAGAGGGAGTTTTCAAACCTGGATCCTCAGATACCAGACCTAGGTAGTTAAGCACTAATCTTCGCCACCTCCTGCAATCGAATGCGTTCTGGTGTCATCCTTAAATGTTTCTGAGGCGCTTATTTCTACTGTCATCTGCCACTTTGACAGCAACCCTCATTCTGTCAGCCCCGTGTCAAAATACTGATGCAGCTTTTTTGTTTATTTGTGTTTATGCATGTATGTGTAAGTTGAAGACAGTGAAATGAATTTTTGAACAGAATTTTGCAATCTCTTTGGCAATAATTATGGCCAACTTGGAATATCACAAGAATAAGTTTAGTAATCACTTATGCAATCTTCACATCCAAGCTGCTGTTAATTTTTAATCAAAAGGGAACACTACTGGACACTCTGTTCTTTAAAATAATTCTTTAGTATTTTTCCTCCAAGTTTTTCTTTAAAGTTCTTTCAGGGCCTCTGTTCCAAATGGGAATGTGTGGAATTGAGATAATAGCTCAATCCTTAGTGATGACCCTGTAATTCTTTTACCATCATTCAGGTTCATCCTAATGCAATACTTTCAGAACAGCAAGCATTGATACTTTGGAGTTTATTTCTTTTTATTCGGGGTTTAGCAAAAAAATGCTATTAACTCCCATTTTGGAGTTAATTTTTAGGTTTAAATTCATGGTCAATTTTTTCTTAATTCCTTGTGGGGAAGATAAGATTTAAATCACAGTGTAATTATATATTAATCAAATATGGAGCCATAATATATTTAATATTATAATAGTGTCATAATAGTCATAATATTGTCAATGGCCACTTACTAGGTCTCCATTCAACCTAAGACATGGAGTTAAATTACCACCATATTTTACAGTGTGAAGGTGACAGGGTGAAATACTTGAATTAGCTTTTTTAATTGTATACGTACAGAGGCGTTTAATAGAACTGTCCTGGCCAGCTTTTATTGTAGAGGTCAGAAATAATTTAGCATTTTATTACGATTTATGTTCCTAAAACTACATCAGATGCCCAGTGCTGAGTGATTGATAGTGTCTCTCTGCCCCCTAGTGGTCTGCTGCAGAACTGACATGACCAACACGAGAATCTTCAAGGACAATTGTCTGGGAATTGCTGAGATCTGTTGGTGTCAAAGCCAATGGAAAGAAGAAATTTTAGGCCAGATCTTCAGGGTGGGGTTAGACCAATGTGGATTTCAGTAGTCTTCTCTTCTCTTCTCTTCTCTTCTCTTCTCTTCTCTTCTCTTCTCTTCTCTTCTCTTCTCTTCTCTTCTCTTCTCTTCTCTTTCTTCCTTCCTTCCTTCCTTCCTTCCTTCCTTCCTTCCTTCCTTCCTTCCTTCCTTCCTTTCTTTTTCCTTTTAACTGTCTTCCTTATCCTAGCAGGGGTGTCCAACCTGTGGCCTGAGGGCTGCTTGCAGATTATTTGAGGATTGTTTTGCTTATCTATGGTGTTGATATCACAAAAAGTATACACGGCTTTTTTTTTTTTTTTTTTTTTGCTAATGTGTGTCTTTCCTTCATTGTGTGGCATAGAAGAAAAAAGTTGGATACCTTTTGCAATATCTTGAAACAAATGACCTGTATCTGGCTTTCTCATAGCAACATTATTGACATTTTGGGCTTGAGGATTCTTTGTTCTGAAGAGAAGCCTTTTGCACTGTAGGATATTCAACAGCATCTCTGATGTTGGGTTAAAGCCCACAACATGCCAGTAGGACCTCCAAGACCATCCCTAGTTGTGACCAGCAAAATATCTCTAGCATTGCCCGGTATCTCCTTTGGAGGAAGAATTTCCTCTGGGTGAGAGGTATCTTGTTCTTAATGGTTCCTATTAGGTAAATTGGAAATAGTTTGCCAATAAAAATATTTTATCTAATACTTAGCACATCAGGCTCTGTATTATCTAATTTAATCCTTGTAAGAATCCTCAGAGGTAAGTCCTAACACTATTATCACTCCAGTCTTATAGAGAAGGAAACCAAGACTCTCATGATGTCCCATAGGAAAGCAGCGGAGCCAGCATTAAATCCCAGGTAGTCTGGCTCTAGACTCTGCATTTGGAAACAGTCTACTACAAGAGTGTCATCCCTGACTCATCTCCCAAATGGAGCAAAAAACCAAATTGCCAATTTATATAATTTTCTGAATCAAAGCTAAAACAGAAGGAAAAGATAGACTAACACTGACAGAGAAACATGAATTCTTTTTTTTTCACTTATTTAACAAGTGCCTACTATATGTACAGACACAGGAATGTGTAAAACAAGGTCTCTACCTTCTGAAGCTGACTCATAGCAAGTAATGAGATACAAGGTCATATATAATATTTCACATACCCATATGCTATGAAAAAAATAAAATATGTCAGAGCAAAATATGTCAGAGAGGGCGTGAATGGATGGAGCATAGTGCTAATATTTTACACGGGGTGGTCAGGGAGAGTGTCCTCAGCTATGGTGACTATGGATCAGACAATACAGGCATGACAGAATGAACCAAGTGGAGATGTGGTGGGGAAGTGTCCCAGCTAGTGAGATCATCAAGTG
Organism: Galagoides demidoff; assembly: GCA_963574575.1. Classification (NCBI taxonomy): domain Eukaryota; kingdom Metazoa; phylum Chordata; class Mammalia; order Primates; family Galagidae; genus Galagoides; species Galagoides demidoff. Next base: position 10,509 of record CAUYQV010193937.1, on the reverse strand, counting down.
TCAATCTTCCAGGATAGGGGCATCTTTAGAGTGGGAGCAGGCCTGCTAGCATGGTGAGAGAGTCAGGCAGTCAGTGGAATTGCAGCAGAGTGAAGAACTGTCGAGGAAGATGCAGCGCCTGTGGGGAAGGAGGGAAACTGCAGAGCCTGCAGGTCTCAGGAAGCCATGGGAAGAACTTCAGATTTTACTCTGGGTGAGATGAAGATCTCTCAGAAAGACAAGTGCCATGTTTTGACGTAATTTTTAAGGGATTATGCCAATCTTCTCCTCTCTTTTAGGAAGTAGTTTCTCATGATGGCTAAGATAAATTCCTGAATCATACTGACATTCTTTTTTTTTTATTTTTTTTTCCCTGACATTCTTTTAAATGATATCTTTAAGAAATTACCTTCCGTGACCTTTAGGACAAATAATTTGACTTACTTGAGCCTCTGTTTTCTCATAGGAAGAAAAGATGTAGCAATCCCCTAACTAATTGAACCTACGTGTCATCAGACGGGAGATGGACCACTGTTTTAGGTACTAATAAGAGGAAGCAAAACGTTACACTACTAATCATGTCTGAGTCAGTCAGATCAGGCTCTCCAAGTTTGGAGATGTCGATAATCTATTCCTGGGGGTTGGCCACTTAATCCGCCTTCCTTTGCATTACATGGCGTGTAATGGGCAATTATTTGGCATACATATGTCTCAGAAACAAAAAGAAACACAAGTTCGTTCATTTGTGGGCAGCTTCATTTCCTAAAGCCCCATACAGCACTTGGTTGTTGCTTTATGTTAAAGGGCATCCAGAGAGGATGAGATGGATGGAGTATGTGCTTTACTCCTACCAAATTTATACTCACTTCTTTGCTCCGTTTTTATGCTTCTCCAATAACCTGTAGTTTAAATACCAAGTCATAGTGTAAAAGATTTTTAAGCATCAATTAAACTTAGCATATGTGGTGGCAATGATGTGTGTAAGTCAACTGAAGTGACAGTAACCTGAGTTTACACGTTCACAGACAATGACAGAGCTACGTCATGTCTGCCCTTTGGCCCGTGGTGACTGTAAAGTGACATCAATCCTGTGTTTAAATGACATAAATACATCAAAACAAGATATATAATATTTCTGTATATATATATATATATATACATGTGTGTATATATATACATATATATATGTGTATATGTATATACACAAATATTTCTATGTATAAATCTGTGAGTGTGTTTATCTTAGAATTGATATATGCTAGAATCTGTATGTAGAATAGAATTAACATGGACGTTTTTGGCACCTAGCGCGTCCTCAGTAAATGTTACTTATCACTCTCATCTCTGAAAACTTATTTTACATGCCTTCATCTCTTTCTAGAAGATTCCTTAGATTAGTTTCATTTCCTCTTTTTTCCTCTAACCCCAATGTTCTAATACTAATTAGTAAGATCGCTTCCCCTTCTGCACTTTTTACTCCCAGAAGGAAACAAAATGAGAAATCTCTAGCTCCCTAAACATTCCCTTATCTCAAGTCCTTAATCAAGGGTTCTTATTAAGAAAAGAAAAAAAATTGCCCCAATTCTCTGGGGGCCCTTTCCATGGCCTAGTAGATTTTCCATGGCTTCTTATCGTCAAGAGAGAGATGTGCCTGTTCCTTTCATTCCCACAATGGTTTGGAAAGCTGGTGAACATGATCACTCTGTCTCAGCTCTTCTCTGTTTACTAGCATGCTGGACTCAAATGTTGGATGGAGTTGTGGTGGAGAGAGTGGGGAGACACGGGGACCTTGGGGCTCTTGGCTGCTGGGTCTCCCCAGCCCTGCCCGGCCCAGGCAAAGTCCCAGCCAAGCCTCCAGGACGCGGGGCCTTTTGATGGCAGCATGTGGCCCAGCAAGAAGAAGGGGCAGCTGCCTCAATGCCGCGGAGGCCATTAGGGTTTGCTTGGTCAGAGAAGGCTGGTCTGTGAACGCAAGTTGGGTCCCCTCCTTGGCCTGTGGAGCAGCGCAGACCTGAATCCTGGTGTGACTGCTCTTTGCCTATTGAGTGAGCCCTGCTTAGTCCTGACAATGAGGGACAAAGGCCTTAATGAGCCTGGATACGATGGGTGACTGGTCTTCATTCTGCCACCAGACAGTGACTTCAGAAGAAACAGCTCACCACATCTGGAAATGCCCACCACCCTCTGGGAAGATTTAGTGGCTGGTTATTGAAGGCCTGTGTACATCATATGGAAAAGCTGCTCCCTGGGCGGCGCCTGTGGCTCAAAGGAGTAGGGCGCAGGCCCCATATGCCGGAGGTGGTGGGTTCAAACCCAGCCCTGGCCAAAAACTGCAAAAAAAAAAAAACAAAACTGCTCCCAACTTTCCACCCAACCTTTTAAAAGAAAACGTTTGCTATATCTGGCCCTTCTAGAGGTCAAGAGGTTGCTGATGCATGATAAGGAGAGTTAGAAAATAACATGTCTTCTAAATACCCATTTATTTTTTAAAAATCATAGAAAAAAATGTCTTCTGGAAATGACTTTGAAATGGAATTGTTAGGCAAACTCTGCGAGGCTGGGCCACGCTTATTGAGGGGCTTAGAGGACAGGGAGCCAGAGACCTGGAGAGGGAGGAGAAGATTCTCCATTGAGTAGACTTTGAGTTGAAATGCACAGGAAAGACTGTTCTTAAAAATATTTATGAAAGCAAAATGACTAAATCCCCTCTAGGCATTACAGGTAAGCTTAGACCTGTCTACTGGGTTGGTAGAGGTGGGAAGGGGGGAGTGTTTTAGGCCAGAATGTTCCTAGTTAGAGGACACTGTGAAATTACAGCTTTTGGTATGAGTGTGCACTGTGATTCAATGCTACTGTGTATAGTGGGGAAAAACTTAAGTCTTGTATGAAACATCTAGTCTTTCTAGATGTTAAAAGTGCACAACATATATTAAAAGTAGAGAGCTATAGTTCTTAACCTTCCTAATAGCACAACCCTTTAATATAGTTCCTCATGTTGTGATGACCCCCAACCATAAAATTATTTTCATTGCTACTTCCTAACTATAATTTTGCTACTGTTATGAATTGTAAATATCTGATATGCAGGATGTCTTTTCATTGGTCACGGCCCACAAGAACTGCTGCATACGGGTTTTTGTTATTTCATAGGAATGGTTGCATTTGGGGAATGGGATTGTTAAACTTGATGTCTTGGAGAGTCTGCTGTCACGGGGCGGTGGGGGGAAGGGAGGAGGACGTATGCAGAGAAGGTTCTGGGCCAGTGAGGTAGACTACTTCAGCTTGCTTAGCTGTTGTTCTTTATGTGCATTTTAGTGAATACTGCTGTGTATTGGAGGATAAGCAAATCTTAATGCTCAAAGTATGTTAAAAGAGAGGTAGTAAAATAATCCCTTTATATATGTCCTTTTGTTAGTTTTTAGGAAGGACTGTCTTGAAGGAGTGACCCCTCTTAATCCACTTCTTGGAGCTGACCTGTTCCTATATTTAGTCCCTGGAGTGAGGGAAGAAGGAGAAGAGGAAAGATGAAGGGAAGGCTCTTTGGTAGTATATGGAATCAGAAAAAACCCCGAAGAGCCAATGCATTACTCAGAAATAAAAACAAATCAGGAGGTATCATGTTACCAGACTTTGGTTGATACTATAAACCATTTAGTGATCAAAACAGCATGGTACTGACACAAAAACAGAGGTAGATTTATGGAACAGAATAAAGAACCAAGAGATGAACCCAGCTACTTATCATCATTTGATCTTCAATAAGCAATCAAGAACATTCAGTGGGAAAAAGATTCCCTATTTAACAAATGGTGATGTATGTATTGGCTGGCAGCCTGTAGAAGACTGAAACTGGACCCGCATCTTTCATCATTAACTAAGGTGGACTCTCATTGGATTAAAGAAGTAGATATTTTTATTTGAAAATTCACTATATTCATAATTTTTAAAGCCCTAGCAAAAGCAAATGTAACAATAACAACAGCAACAACGACAAAAAAAACTCTTTAGAAGGGACCTTTTTAAATATAGACTATATGCAGTGCTTGTATTTGAAATATTTCAAAATCATTTTGTGTATTTTTTATTTAATTCTATTTAATTAAATGAAATAACAATTTTGGTATATTTGTGATGTGAAGTTAATTTTCATAAATAATTTCAATGTCTATTATTGGCAGACAAGAAAAATGGAATCAAGCTAGTATACAGGAACAACTGCCATATTGACAACATCTAAAATATAGCTGTACTTGATATGCCAATTTACAAGTAAAATTTGAGATATAGCAAGGAAAACCCAAGTTCATTTACAATATATACTGAGGGTAATCAGCCATTTTTAAAGGAAAGTATTATTTTATTTATGCAAATGTAGCATTTTCAATGTCAGAATACAGCAGGAATCATGAATATCATATAACATTTTACTAATATTTAATACAGCATAAAATTACAAAGCTAAAAATGTACCAAAAATATTGGTAAATAGCAGGCAAAAATACACAACAAAAATTACTGGTAAATAGACCCAGACCAGTTACTAAATGCAATTTCAATGAATAACAAATCATCAACAATCAAGCTATGTATGTAATATATGAACATAGGTATATAGTATTTAAATAATCTAATAAAGCATATGCATAAAGAGCAAATATGTTAGAATATGTGTATACATACATTGTTTTTCCTGGTTGTCCAAAGCATTTATATACTGTATATGAAATTTGAAATTCAGTTAACTTGGAAGGTTTTATTTTATAGTGAATAATTTTAGGTCTACTTCTCCTGTGATATAATGTTCTCTTTAAAGAAATAGATTAAAGTATTCTTTTACATTCAAAAAGCTTTGTTTTTTGTTTTTTTAACTTAATTTCTAAATATTTTTCTCTATTATTTTTATAAGATCAATTAGAAGATAATAGCTAAGCATTTACTAAACTTTGTTTGAAAACATATTTCTTATTTTCAGTGTCTTATTTTTTTATATCTTATTCTGATTTTATTTTGCTTCATTTTTAAAACTTGTCCTTTGTTTCTCCTCCTTGTGATTTTAGCTACATTTATAAAGTTTGTGCTCCTTCCGATTTAGCCTTTAGTCTTCAATGAGATTTTATTCTTTATTTTATTTATCTTCTGTCTCAACAGCTCATGTTTTATTTCCTTCTCATTATTTCTTCCCTGTGAGGCAATGTTTAATGCTTTTGTGTTATTAAGAAAATTGCTTCAATAATTTTATAATACATTGCAATATTTAATGTTGACTTTTAACAGATCTATAGCACCATCTTTGCATGTTTTTCTTTTGGTGAGCTCTTTTTCTGTTTCTTGATTTTCTTTCTTATTTCATTATATTTATTTTATATAGGTCTACCAGTATTTTCCTGGAATGATTTATCTTTCTTGGAGCCAGATGAGTTTTCCTGTGGCAGATTCTAGACCCATGTTCTTGCTTACTAGAATTTCCTTAATGATTCAGGTTTATTTGCACCGGAATAAACACCACCATCCCCACCCTCCACCAGTCCAGATTAACACCATTCATAGTGATGATGTGTCTCCTCCTATTTGCTGCAATATATTCCTATCTGGAGGATCTATAAGCCCCTGTGTTCATTTGTCCTGGTCTGCCAAGGTATCAAATCCCTCACTTACAGTTTTTGCCTTAATTTCTTTTGTTGAAAATATGACTGCTGCTTTACACTTCAGTATGTACTATTTACTTGATAAAGTATGCTACATATGCTTTTACAAGATTTATAGCCATGAATATCCTGATCCATACATGTCTTCATTCATTATCCATTCTTATTGTTTTAGACATAACCCCAAACTATTTTGGACTTCAGAGTTTTACATATCTCTTGATTTCTTTAAAGTTCACATTTTAATTTTTTGATTGTCATTTTTCTATTTATTTTTTTGTTGGTGATTTCCAAGAGGAGAAAATGAAAACAAAGACTTTCTTCTACAATTTAAAAATGTATGTTTTCTCAAACATCAGAAACAAGAAAACAAGCTTTATTAGTCAAGAATTGGCCTCTATTATACTGATTTTTTTCACCATAAAAAGATGCATTCGTAACTTCTTGCTATGTTTTTTATTCTAACCAAACATTATTAGGTAGTTTATTCTCATGTATCATTTTCTTATTCTATCTATACTGCTTTCATTTTTATCCACTATAAATTTCTGTCTTTCACATAGTGTCCCTAATTTCCCTAGCTTACATTTTGTTTTCTATTGTGTTTAGCTATTTATCATTTAGTTTTCAAAGGGATAGATTATAATCCTTTTGTCTCTCATAATTGACAAACTGGCAAAAATAAAAACTTAGAATTAAATTTAATCATTTCTTTAACTCATACTTGCATGCACATATACCACTTATACTTACAATTCATGATTTGTTCAATTAACTGTAGCTTCATAATCTTTTCTCCCATCTAAATTCCAGTAGGCATATTTATTCCCTACCAGTATCTATCCTTCTCTTATTTAATCCAACTATGTTGTGGGTTAATGTCAAATCTAGGTAATTTCCTATGCAAAATAAAATAGGAGTCAAGTATGATCATATGGATTAATGTATTATTATTTTATCTGCTATAGGATCTTAAAACTATTGATCAAATGACTTCATCAATATTATATCAAGAAATAAATGTTAGTGGCTTCCTTAAGTTTACAGATTTATTGTCAGAATAATGAAGTATTATTGGAACTTAAATGGGTAAGTGAATTCTAAATTCATTAGGGGATCTCAGTTGAAACCATGGTTTTACATTATTCTTAGAAAAATGGAAGTTAAGTCCTCGATCCCTTTAATAGTTATACAGTCTTGGGCATCACTTTATAGTTTTCAAGTAGATAGCTACATTTGAGAAAAGGAATCCTTTTTCAAAATACATAATGTTTAAGAATGGTTTTGATGTTGGTTTCAGTGCCCTGGTATTGCACAAAAGGGTTTGGGCAAAGGAAGAGACAAGCTTTCAGGAGCTCTAATCTTGAAGAATGTCTCTAGTTTTCTGCTAGGAAGATCACAAAGAACTATGGCATTTCAACTTCTGAGCCACTTATGCTTAAGATATTGTTTGAGCATATTTCTAAGCTATCAGAAGACTAAAAAATGGTGACAAGAGGGAAATGCAGAAACAAGCGAGAAATCAGATGAAAGTCTGTATTTGGAACAGATACAGATTAAACATTGTTCCTGGATTCAACAAGATAAAATCACAATCATAGACTAAAATAATAAGGCAAAACTTTTTGGAAAAAAATGAGTATGAGATAAATGAAAAGAAATGAAACTAGATTAAGCTGATAGATTGCATTCATTTTATAATACATATTGCAGCAAATTATTCATGAGAATTAATGCTGTTTGCATATTAATGGATGATTGTGAGTACAATTTCATGTTATACAATTATAAAAATTGATCTTGAAGATGTGAGCTTTTAACTGTTAGAATTTAAATTCAAAATCATAAATACTCTAAATAGCTTAACCTCCATATTTTAAAGAAAAATGCTTCTATGTTCTGAGTTGTGCTGACCCAAATTATAAAAGTGAGGTAACTAAAATAGGCTATTATGATGAAACAAAGAGAGTGAAAACACATAATAGTTCACAGAAAATGAAATTTTATTTCTTGTTCATATGCCAAATCAGGCTCTGGCTCATACACCAGTTCAGGTCAAGTTCTTATAGGTCAGATTTTGATATTGTAGGAAGAACATCAATTATCACTTTTCTGAGCCTGGAGAGGATAGACTTTGTGAAAGGAATCCATCAGAATAATTGTCACTCAGAAGTTGTAAAACGCAATTAATCCTTTCTATAAAAAGAAATAGAAGATAGTTACACTTGACTCCATGCTGGTTGAAGTCCTGTCATAAAGCAGATGCTTGAGTTATCTTGAAAATAGGATATAAAAGGGCACGTTAAATATTAAGCCCAATATTCCCAAGAGAGAAGAGTGTTGTTAAATTACTAACAGTCCGGGCCTATGAAGAGTGTATAATCTATCATTTTTTATGTTAAAATTTGTGTTCTTTAAATAGACAGAACATTTGGACACCTTTACTGAGTTGTGAAATTTTAACAAGATGTTTTCAAAAGAAGAGACATTTCTCTACATTAATCCTTGCTTCTACTGAAATGGAGCTTACAAAGGTCAGAAGCAGATAGAGCCTTTCTGCCCCTCCTTTTGCTGTCATACCTATGGAACAGCAGGGTCCTCCAAACGAAAGGGCAGGAGTGATGTTCCCTATAATGAATAGTGCTATTTTGTTACTTGACCTTCAAGACAGCCTGAAAATTTCAAGTCAGAGATCAGTGTGGAAAAGCAAATTGATGAGCGGGAACGCTGTAATCTTAGCTGATAACTCTTTAAAAGGTAACCAAAGCTATTTCTTTGCTCCCTGGATAACGGTAAACTTTTCAAAGGAATTTTTTAAAAAATCTGGGAGAGTATAAGGAAAGTGTACATTTCAAGTGGCCTTTTCAAGACCATGTTAAGAATTTTGAGACTGTCTTCACAAGTGGTGATTCAAAATGATGAATATACCCTAAATTAGAAATGAGTGTTGTATAAGATTATATGTAAGCAAGAACTTTGAGGACTGGCACTTATTAGTCTAAAAGAAGTTCTGGAAGAAAAAAATAAATCATAAATGGCAAAAGAGTAGCAAAAGTACATATAAGACGTGATCTTATCTAGAACTTAATTAGTGGCATTTAGACTGGGGTAGAAGGGGCATGTTCAAATATATCTGAGAAAAACACAAACTTGTACCAAAAGGAAAGCAGAACCCACAAAACTGAAAACGTGTAAAGTTTAACCTCAAAAAGCAGGAAAGAAAATGAAAAGTTTATAAAATGTGCTAGTTAAATTATTTTTGTCATAATTCCTACTGACATAATATTTTCAGCTTTATATCAATATGAGGATATTTCAAATATGGTAAAAAGCAATTAGTATAAATGAGTTTATGTGAATTTCAAATTATATTTAGTTTAAAATGACATTTATGTGTTTATAGATTATAAATGGAGATTACTAAAGCAAGTGTTTTATAGAGTAAATATATACTTAATATAGATAACAAGTTGTATTAATCATCAATGATGTTTCAGTGAATCATTATTTCAAATTAACTAATATACACGTAATACATGGCTAGTAGAATTGGAAAGAAGTTATTATAAATTTCAATTTGCTTTGGTCCATTCGGCATTTTTCTAACACGGTTATATTTTATGAAGCTACTAAAGACAAAGGACACTGAACAACCAACTTCAGCAAACTCCATTCTGTGCACAAGGCCCGTTCAGTCCCATGGTCTTCTTTTCCTCTTTGTCTGTCTTAGTTTGGCCACATGTCCTGCCCAGGAAGTGCTGATGGGCTTTTTCTCTCTGATTTTTCTACATTCACCTTTTTTTGTAAAGATAAAGCCCTATATTAATTTCAATATTTTGTTTTCTACTAGGACTTAAGAATGTTGTTTTTGGTATACTAGTGCTTTTATTACTTTTATTAGGATAATTAAGCTGTAAGTCAATGCTTTTGATGGAAAGTTTCTTAGGATTTGAGTAGGCTGGCCTCAAACGTGTTTGTTCATAGTTTTTGAAATATTTCCCATGTTTATTTTCATCTTACTTTTTTATTCAAAAACATATATATTGCATTCTTACAACGTGTCTGTATATAGCGAAATGAATCCTTAGGAATTAGAAATGTTGCTATATTTGAGTCCCATTACAATAGTTCATTCTGACTAACATTATACTTAGTCAAATAAAAAAGTGAGTATCGAGCAATACAGGCCATAAAATTGAATATTTCATTGTATATGTTATAAAAGGTTTCTACCACAAAGTCACTATAAGAAAACATAGAAGATCTAGGCATGGTGATGATACACATAGTAGCAGCTATTCAGAAGGCTGCAGTGGAAGGATGGCTTGGGCCAAGGTGTTGGTAGCTGCTGTACACTGATCAAACCTGTGAATAGACACTGAATTCAAGCCTGGACAAAATAGCAAGACCTCATTTCTTAATAAGTAAAAAAGGAAACAAATAAAAATAAGAAACAAAAGTTTACTTCTTTTCAGTTATCTTATGATTGTGTTCAATACAGATTCTTGATTCTCGACCATCAATTTCTGTTTTAGAAATAGAAGAGAAAGCTACTGAAACCACATGCTTTCTTGAGTTATAATTATGTACTAGATTATTCATCCCAACACATAATAATTTTATGCTGGGAACAAAACAGGATAATTATATGCTGGAGTCCATTCCACACAATGTTGTATGCATATTACCATTGTATTTGCAAATAACTTAATTGGCTTTTATTTAAACTTTAAGACAGCAACACTGGCTCGGCGCCTGTGGCTCAATCGGCTAAGGCGCCAGCCACATACACCTAAGGTGGCAGGTTCGAATCCCCAGCCCGGGCCTGCCAAACAACAATGATGGCTGCAACCAAAAAATGGCCAGGCGTTGTGGCAGGCGCCTG
>CAUYQV010193932.1:0-12153 GCA_963574575.1 Galagoides demidoff | reverse complement strand
TGAACTTTTCTAGAACTAGAATATAAATGTTTTGATACAATGACTAAGCAAATGACATGAAATCTATGTTAACCAGCTTGATGAAAGTATTTCAAATTGTATATGAAAACAGTACAATGTACCCCATGTTTGCATTAATGGATACAGCTATCAATTAATTAAAAAAAAAAGAACCTCAGGGCATTGGGGCTCTTAAAGTTACCCCTTTTGCCAAATGCAGAGGGTGTTCCTGATTCAATAAAAAATACCAGGCTCTTAGCCAGAGAAAAAAAAAAGCTGAATTCGGCCTTTGCTGTTTTAGACCTTCTCACAGGACTGCAGTTCCAACAATTGGCCCAAAACGTAAATGACAAAGGACCTCACACAATTCTAAAATTATTAGGGACGTCTATCAGACTGAGGTGCTGTACCAGACAGGGCTATCGTCCCAGTGCTGGGTTAAAGCAACTGAGTATCATTGCTCGTAAAACGTCTGTGAACTCTCCCTGACACAGACTGGGCTCAGGCAGAGCTGTAGAGATGCTAAAATATTCTGGAGCCACAGGACAGTCTGCTTCTGAGTCACCCCAGGACCTCCCAAGGCTGGGACAACTAAGCCTAGTGGCCCACTACTCATAGCAAAGTGTTGGGAGACCAGCCCATCAGCAGGGCAGGAAAAAAGGACGGGAAATATTCTAAAAGCTAACAAGCTAGAGTGAGATCAGGATGTGCCACTTTGCCGGTGTTTGAGGAAAGATTGAGCAGGACTTTCTGGTGACGCTTTCCCGTGTCCTCCCGCGGAGGTGGGGGCTGACTTCCCCTAACTCTCACAATTAGCAGATGTTACAGCCTTTTGGACCACTGGGCAGCCAGCCAGCAAAACACCTCAGGCATCCCAAACCCTGCTGCCCTGACCTTTACCCTGACTGGTCCACTTTGCTTTGACAGACACGTCTACCTCTCAGCAGCCATCTACTTGCCTGTTTTGTTCTCAGGATTGTTCTGGAGAAGCCACATTCCACCTCCTCCTATAAGTCTCTGTCCTCCCTGAGCTGCCTTAGGACACCTGAGTTACCGCTTGACAGGTGTACTGCCCCAGTCAAACTCCCCACCTGGCACTGTCCCCAAGTGGGTGCCTGCCAGGCGCTTGGTGCCAAAAGCAAGAGCCCCTTGGGGCTCGCCCTCCCTCCCTAACCCGCCCCCACCGGGTCAGTGAAAAAAAAGGTAAGAGTAGCGGTATTTCACCAGCAGCCCGAAAGGCCGAGGACCCTGCCCCGCCCCCCTGGCAGGAAATGGAGTGTGAGGGCAGCACCGGGGTAGGGGGGTGGAGGGTGGGGGTCCCACTTATTCTTCACCTCTCATGTCTCTTCACCATGCCAGACTAGAGTCAAGCTCAACAGGGTCTTCTTTCCCTGGCTGTGGTTTCCCTGGATAGTAGGTAGGGACAGTGGGAATCCCATTCATCCATTCATGCATGTCACTAATTAGATGACGAGGCATTTGGCTACTTTAAGAGAGTCATAGTTACTCCTGCCGTTTACCCTGCTTCATTGAATTTCTTCACTTTGACATTCAGAGCACTGGGCAGAAATCACATCTCGTCAACACCCACCGCAGGCCTCTCCTATAAGTCTTCAAAGAAATTCTCCAGGATCTGGATCACACTCGTCCAAAATTTCCACTGAAAGGTCTGCTCTTGTCTACAGCTGACCTGGTGCAGTGGTTTTGACACCCGTCGAAGGGAAAGTGCTCATGTTTAAATTTTCAGCTAGAACCATGTGAGCTGGACCAGCTGTCCATTGCTTCTGTCCTCTCTAATTAGGACACAAGCAGATGAATTCCCCTCACACATTACTGTGGATGGTGCCACTGCATACTTCACCCTCAGCCTCACGTTGGTCCTTCTTAAAACAAGTTATCCATTTGTAAACTGTTAACTTTGGGGGCACTGTCCCCATAAAATTCCATGAAGCATCAGAGTTCATAATCCTTTCACTAAAGCCTTACAATACATTTGATGTGTGTTCTTGCTTCACTGCTGCTCCGATGAGGCCTCTACCAAACTGCTTTCTTATCCTTGTTAGGCCCTCATACTACATCTTCTTCAGACAGATTATAGCAAGTTAGAGTGACTTTATGTGCAAAAAACTTGAAGTCCACACATAGTTTTTTTCATAATACACATTTTTCAAGAACCTTTTGAAGACATCCCCCGACGTGTAAGTGTATTTTGTGTGTGTGAGAGAGAGAGCATGAAGGAGGGAAGGGGAAAAAGGAGTGATTGGTTTACTTTAAGGAACTGGCTCATGCAGTTGGGTCTGGCTGGTACATCTGAAATCTATAGAGTGGCCAGAAGGCTGGACGCCTAGGTAGAGGTCTCTGTAGTCTTGAGGCAGAATTTCTTCTACCTCGGTTCTACTCTTAGGTCCCTCCTGACCGGATGGGGCCCTTTCACATGGCCAGGGGCTATCTCCTTTGATACATTACTCAGTCTGCAAAAGGCCTTCCCAGCAACACCCGCTGAGGCTCCATTAGATAACCAGGCACTGCAGCCCAGCCAAGTAGACACATAACAGTGACCACCATGCTTAATTGCACTAGAGAATGATTGTTCTAAGAACCAAAAAAGAACATTTTGTTGGAAAAGGATCTTGGCAAGACTTTCCAGCCAGCATTCTTAACTGTTCAACAGTGACAGGGGGAACATGGCCCCTGCCAGGCTTTAGGCTGGCTGGCCTTTTGTTCTTGGAGGGGGGGGCACGTGTGTGAGGATCCTGAAAGTACAGTTTGTTCTGCTACAGAGAGTGTTTCTATAACGCAAATTAGCTCATGTGTGTCTTGTAAGTAGGGAGTGATACCAGCAGGACATGACAATGCCTCTGGTCAGCTTCCTGCTAAGTTTCCTGTCCCTGGAGGGACAGCCGCACGTACCCAGATCTTCTCCCCCACAAAGGTGCAAGATTTTGTAGACAGTGGTATTTTTTAGAAATGCATGTCACACAATGGGAGCAATGAAACATCTACACACACACTGGGAGCTCATATCTGTGCACACAGTGGGAATTCAGCGAAACGTGCCAGGCAGTCAGTGGGACTGAGTCATGACTGGGGAAGCTCAAGCACTTCAGAAGAAAAGCCAGAGGGAGAAGTCTGTGTGGCTTCAGGAGAGTGTACAGTCTGGTGTCTATAAAAGGAATGGATAGAGTGTGCATTTAGAAGAAATTACGGTTATTTTTTTTACCAGGAAGGGATCTTACAAAAATAGATGGAATGTTTAAAATTAGCACTAAATAACAAAATTTTTCTAATTGCCATTATGAAATATTAAGTGGCCTGATAGAATAATGGGAGGGAAATTACAGAGTAGAAATCGAATTAATGTCCCAAGGAGACCCATTAATAGCACCATACTTTCCTATTAGAAATGGATCACTAATTAAGAATAGGCTAGCTGTGGTGCAGGCAGGTCTGTGTATAGAGAGTTAAGGGAGAAAGCAAGAAAGTAGAAGGATGTAAAGAACCAGTGCACAACCCGGGTTATCAGGTGACTTTCCTCTGCCGTGGTTTCTCCCTGAAAAAAAGATGATCTGGCCTAACCCTTTAAGGTTTAAGGAAAAGACCATCAATGTATCAATAATCGTTACACTGATTATCACAGGACCAGCAACTGCAAGTGGGTTTTAGATGCAGAGAAGCAGAGTTTCGAGGTACACCTCAAACACTCCAGGAGCCCTTGGCAAGCCCCGCTGTAGGGTGATCCCCACGCTCACTTATTGCCCCGGTGGTGCTCGGCCACCAGGGAAGAGAAAGAGGAGAGTTGTACAGCTGCAGCAGGTATTTTTGTGATGAAACCTTGAGAATAAAAGAAGAAAGATGGGGGAAAGTAAACCTAGACCAAGAGATATTGTTTCCTCCTTTGGAGAAAACAAATGGAGATATAATTAGAGAGGAACAAAATGTGGGGCTGTAGGGCCATAAAACAGACACAAACGAAAACCACACTCATGAATGTCTTTTGGTATGAATTTTATCTTCAGATAACTTTTTAAAAAGCAAAATTAAATTTTAGGGATCCCATTAAGAAGGCCATGGCAGAAGTAATTGCCAATTTGTCTATGGAGCAAGAAAACATGGTAAATTTATAACTTTAAATAAAGACTGATATTCTTTTCAAAATACCTATTTTTTATATTTGCTACCGAGACATTACAAAACCACAATAACAAATGAGCAATAGCAAATAACTACCACCATTACCATCATTGCACAATCAACAATCACTGAATGTAAGACATGGACAGCACAGATGAAATGATCCATGTCTGGGGCAGGTAGCCTGTGAAAGATGAATCCAGGTGGTACTGCCCAGTACCCATGGCTGGGACAGTGTTTAGAAATAGAGCCTTCGCAGATGTAATAAAGTTGGAGCCACATAGGATTGCAGGGGCCTTAATTCCAACACAACTCATCCATCATGTGGGGCAAGAAGAGGGAAACTCGTGAAGGTTGAGCAGAGGTTGGAGTGACGTGTACACGAGCCAGGTCCCTGGTGCCCTCCCTTTCATGCGTGTCTGCACCACTCTGGCCCTTTGTCTGGGAATCACCAATTCTTGGCTGTTTGGCTGTTTGTCCTTTGACTTGTTAGAGGTCTCTCTGCCTTCCAGACACTGACTGCTTGTAGTTCATGACTTGCACTGTCATTTTCTTTATATATTTTTATGAGAGGTGGTGGTTTCTAACTTTCAGAGAGAGGTGGTAGTGTCTAACTTTCAGGAGCTCAAACCCTGAGTTTTACCCTGAGTGAGTTACTTAATGATTCTAATCTCTTGAATTAGTTAGGAATAATTTCATATTTAATAAATAGAAAACACTACTAACAGTTTCTTAAGTGTATAGAGAGTTTTTTCCCCCCAAAATAACATATAGTCAAGAGGTACCCAGTTGGTGGCAGGCTCCCCCTCTGTCATGGGGACATAATTTCCCCATAACTTCTTCTGCCAGGGCCCTGCACTCAGGGAGAGCTCGATCCCAAGCACATATGGAAACCAAAGGGTTCTCTGTCTCACTGGGGGTGTCACAGCAAGAGCTTTGGCCATGGGCAGTGTGCTCAGATACAGACAGGGTCCTGCCACTCGGCTCTGTGTCCTGCAAGGTGTCAGACCCTTTAATGGGAAACCCAGGAGATGACATTGTTCATGAGCGAAAGCCTTGTAATCCACCAAAAATTCTATTCAGTCTTGCCCTATTTCATGTAATGGACACTTCTATTAAATGCAGGTTTCATTTTCTATGTAGTAAGTATTGTTTCCTCATAATTTTTAACATTGGGGGAGGGCACGTCATGGCTGGGGAGGGTTCTGACAGCCTCCACGGCAGGCTTCTCTCCAGGGTCAGGGCTGTGCTCACCTCCACGTCACTCTCAGGCCACGGGATCCCGAGCTCCTGAGGGACAGGCTTCTGGTTCCCTGCTGCCCAGGCAAAGGCCTTGGGCAAGGCACACCATGTTTCGAGAGAGTAGTACGTGGCAGAGGCTTTACGTGTTTAAAATGTGAGGCCAGAGAGGGGAGCAAACCAGTTTGTGATGTGTCCTCCTCTTCCCCTTCCTTTTTCTTTTTTTTTTTTAAAGAAAAAAAGCAAACAATACACCAATTTAAACTAAAGTGCATGGCTCGAATATTGAGTTTTCTTTTTCATGGAACTCATTACTCTACAGCCCGTCCAGCTGCCATCAGGTGAGCCATGAGACGCGCTGCGTGACAACGAAATCAACAAGCAAACACAATGTTCCCTTCCAACTGGTTTGATCTGGCTATTATAGCTATTATATCTCAAATTTTAAAAACAAAAATTGGGGAAAACATTGCTATCAGAAGCCCCGTGCACTCATGGCCAGAGCACGTGTGGTCTCCTGTTTTCCCGTTACCAGCCTTGCCGGTCACGTCCATTGGCTGTCCCTGGACGCACCATGGCCATTAATAAAGGGGACCTCTGTCTGCTTCTGGGTCTGCTCGCAGAGCCCCTCAGTAGGTTCTGACTTGTAGCATTTACCTCCTTATGTTCTCCTGTCATTTCCCTCCAGCAGCCTCTTCCTGCTGACTCACAGTGTGAAGAGTGTGGCTGGGCAGTGTCTGCAGGCTGTGGCTGGCCCTGTGCCACTACGTGCCCGGCAGGCCCCTCTCCTGCAACCAGGCAGGTACCAGGGGCACTGCAGACCAGGGAGGCTGGAGTGGCTGCAGGAGGGAGGCCAGCCTACCCACTGGCCTCCTGACCAGTGCAGCCTCTCCTCCTCCCAGGAGCACCTGTGAGGCTTGGTTCTCTCCTTTGCTAACCAGCACAATGCTTTCTGTGCTCTGCTAAGTAGAATTAAAATCCATACATAATCTCGGTTAGTAGTCAGGAACCACTTCTGCCACCCGAAGACTGTTCTCTATCCACCCTACGCTCACAGGGGCAACAGGAATAAGCCCATTTGAACCTGAAGCTCAGATGGGTGAGGACCTCCAGGGCCCTTCACAAAGATGAAGAGAGGTGTAGACCTGGGCCCAGGAGGTCCTGGGCGGAGTGGCAGGAGGGACCCACCAGGCTTTCTGGCCCACAGTGGGTTAGCAGGGTTTGGAACAGAAGCCCAGAGAGGCCCCCAAATACTGAACAAAACACCAGACCAGCTGGAGGCGGGGGGGGCGGCCCCAGAGGGATGGGGAGGGCTTCCTGGCAGGCCAAGTGAGATGCTCCTGGGACCAGACTAGAGCATGAGGCCCCCTCAGACAAAAGACAGGGATCCCAAAGAGCCTCTGTTCTAGGGGTAGCCCAGTTCCAGGCCTCAGCCCAGCCCTTTAGTGTCTGGATTCACTGAGAAAGATGCCTTCACAAGTGCAGTGACTTTTGCACTTTAGCCTTTTCTCTTGACAGAAGTTTCGGCACTGCCCCTGCCTCTGGTGGGACCACAGCTTGAGCAGAAGTCAGGGTCTACCATAGTGCTCACCTGTAAGGATGAGCGATGAGAAAAATAGTGGAATATATGCAAAACTGAACATAATCACATGATTCAAGCCATGTTGTGGCAGTGAACACTTAACTGCATAACTGAATAGAAAACAAAATCGAGCGGTCTTTCAAGACTTAGAAAAAGAGCATTAAAAGTTTCTAGAAATGGGGCAGTGCCTGTGACTCAATGGAGTAGGTTGCTGGCCCCATATGCCGGAGGTAGTGGGTTCTAACCCAGCCCTGGCCAAAACTGAAAGAAAAAAAATTTCTAGAAATGAGAGATAGTGAAGATCGATTGTGCACACTTAATCTATGAATAACAGGGTGCCCGGGTGGAGAGAGCAGAGAGGCTGGGAAGGGATGACCTTCTGAAGGAAAACAGATGCGAGTTCTCCAGCACGGGGCATCATCAGCCTTTATAAACATCTCCAGTCATATCACAGTGTCATCTCCTGTGGGTTGAAATTCATTTTACTGGTTACCAGTGAGGTTGGGATCTTTCCACAAGGTCACCAGCCATTTAGTTTTCTCTTCTAGAACTTGCCTGATCTTTTGCATATTTTTCTATCAGGCATTTTGTATTTTTCTTTTCGAATTGTGCAGTTCTTTACCTAGTCTGTATTATTGGTGAATTAAAGATCTAATGTAAAAAATAACCCTTTAAAATGTTTAGGGGAAAAGATGAGCACTATCTTCTCAAAATTAAAATGTACCATCATTTCTTAAATAATTAATAAAAGTATAAATATTAAAGTATATTAATGAATTTGGCTACATAAAATTTTATAATCATATGTATTAAAAATACCATAAAAATGAAAGAGACACTCGTAGCCTTAGGAAGACAATTTCAGCTCCCTAAATATTTTCAAGATGAGCAGTTGAAACAAAATAACCTAGAAAATGAACTAAACAATTTGTAACACCTGGTGTCCACTGAGCACTCCCCATGCCAGGCCTTACGCTAAGTGCTTGGTGCTGCTCACTGGATACTCCTACAGATGAGGTGGGCTATCTCGTTTAATGCTCTCACTAACATAGGAAATATTTGGTCTGTATTTGTCACAGGAAGAATCACTTGAGTAGACGTGGGTAGAGCCAGAGCTCCCACCCAGATGGTTGAGATTAGAGCCGTAGTAACATCCCCAGGGCGATTGCGAATTCCTTTGCCTTCTCTCATAATTTTATTAGAACTCTCAAACAAAAGAAAATTATTTCAATACAATTTGACCCTGAAAGTTTACTTTGCAGTCAGCAGATAAAATGCTTCGATTTACAGCCTCTTTCCAATTGTAGAAAGGATAGTACATGGTTCAAGCCTTTTATACATGGTGGAATTTTTTCTACTCAAAATATAATTACAGATATGATATATATAGATGTAGGCAAAGACATATAGTTATGATTGTGATGAACACAGACACAGGAATAAATGTAAAGGCGTGACAGGTGTGGGCAGACACAGGCAAGCATAGCAATGTGTGCACAGATGCAGGTGTGCACAGAAAATCTCCTGAAGTTCTCTCGGTGACCTCACAAGGTTTGTCACCACAAACTGGCAGGTGGCACACCTGTAGTGTGGTCCTGACTGTGTGTGTGTGATTTTCCATCACAAGGGCCAATTGCATCCAAGTTACTGCACTTCAGTGTGTTTCCTTCAGAAGCACACAGTCAGTCAGGAGCACAGCTGGACCACACTATACAAACCTGCACTGCGTCCACCGTGCTGGTCATTAGGGCCAAGGGTCTCTGCTATTGTGGAAACATTGTTTCTGGAGTGTCGATGAGACTGTCCTAGTGAGCATCTCTCTCAATAAGTAGAATGAAGACAGAGGGCACAGCCATCGCACTTAGAGCTGATGTTGAACTGTGAGGGAAAGCAACCATATGATAAGGAGAACAAAAAGAGACACTCTGGGGTTGGAAAAAGGAACCAGTTCTGACAAAATAAAATTTAAGAGGACTATGAGTAAAATCCAGTACTTGGGTTCACAAAGCCAATTCAGCAAGTTGTGTCAGCTGGGAAAATGGATCTCCCAAATCAATGCAGGGTGCATGGTTGAGCAAGGGCCCCGCACCACATTCTGCAATCCCAGCATCTGGGTGGAGATCTCTCCTTCCACGGTGCCCCCAGCCAGGGCTGCACATAGCAGGCCACCTGGGATACTGCAAACAGCCCTTCCTGGCTCAGCGGACCCTCCACTCTGGTAACTCTTCCCAAGACTTCACAGCAAATATTTCACCTGCCTCTTTCCCACTTTCCTGCAAGCTGAGTGAGACTCATTTCATGATCTGAAAGTTCTGCTAAACTTGGGTTCCCTCCATTTTCTTTCATAGGCATTTCTTCTGAATAAGAAAAAGGAGAAAGAAAGAAAAGCTTGCACATTCTTCCTTGGCACCTACCTTTTGGAGAACAGTGTTTTGTGTTCTCTTTGTAGAGATCTTTCACTCCCCATTAAGGTAAGTATATTTTTAGGTAATTTATTTTCTTTGTACTAATTGTAAATGATATTGCATTCTTGATTTGGTTCTCAGCTTGACTGATACTAGAATATAGATATGCTACTGATTTGCATACATTGAACTTACGACCTGAGTCTTTACTGACTTTATATATCAATTCTTAGGTCTTTTGGAGGAGTCTTTAGTGTTTTCTAGTTAATATCATCAGCAAACAAAGAGAGTTTGACCTCCCCTCTCCCAGTATGGATCCCCTTTGTCTCCTTCTCTTGCCTGACTGCTCTGGCGAGGACTTCCAGCACTATGCAGAAGAGAGGTGACAGTGGGCACCCTTGTCTTGTTACAGTTCTTAGGGGGGATGTTTTCAATTCCGCCCCATTCAGCATGATGTTGGCTATGGATTTATCATATACGGCTTTTATAACTTTGAGATATGTTCCTTTTATGCCAAGTTTGTTAAAGGTTTTTATCGTGAAAAGGTGCTGAAATTTCTTGAATGCTTTTTCTGCATCTGTTGAGATCATCATATGGTCTTCAGCTTTTCTTCTGTTTATTTTGTGAATCACATTTACTGACGTGCATATATAGAACCATCTTTGCATGCCTGGGATGAAGCCCACTTGATCGTGATGAATTACCTTTTTAAAGTGCTGTTGAATTAGGCTTGCTAGTATTTTGTTGAGGATTTTTCCATCTACATTCATAAGAGACATTGGTCTGTAGTTTTCTTTCTTTGTTGCATCACTTCCTGGCTACAGTGTCAAAGTGATACTAGCTTCCTGAAATGAGTTAGAGAGAACTCCCTCCTTACTGTTAAGGAACAATTTCTGCAGTATGGGAAGCAGTTCTTTGTAGGTCTGGTAGAATTTGGCTGTGATTTTGTTTAGTCCAGGGCTTTTGCTTGTTGGGAGTATTTTTTATTACTATGTCGATCTTATTGGTCATTATTGGTCTGTTCAGGATTTCTAGTTATTACTGATTAAGGCTTGGGAGGTTATATATTTCCAGGAATTTATCCATTTTCTCAATCTTTCCCAGCTTATGTGATAGAACTTTTTGTAGTATTCACGGATAAGACTTCATATTTGTGTGGTATCAGTTGTAATGTATCCTTTTTTATTTCTGATTGACCTTATATGAGTTTTTGATTTTCTATTTCTGGTTAATCTAGCTAGTGGTCTATTGATTTTGCTTATTTCTCAAAGAACCAACTTTTTGTTTCACTGACCCTTTATATTTGTGTGTGTTTGTTTGTTTCCATTTAGTTCTGCTCTGCGCTTTGTTATTTCTTTTCTTCTGATTGATTTGGATTTGGTTTCCTCTTCCTTTTTTAGCTGCTTGAGATGTGACCTTGAGTTGTTAATTTTTGGTCTTTATTTCAATGGAGACATTTAAGGCTATGAACTTTCCCCTTAAGGCTGCTTTTATTATATCCTGTAGATTTTGATAGATTATATCCCCTTTGTCATTTTTTGATTTCTATCTTAATTTTATTATTGACCCAATAATTGTCCAGCAGCAGGTTGTTTAATTTCCATGACTTTGTGTAGAATTGAATACTTCTCTTGGAATTGATTTCTAGTTTTATTCCACTGTGGCCTGAGAAGGTAGATTTAGTTGGCACCTTCTGTATATTTAAGAATGTATGACTTCTTGTTGAATTTTTCAATTCTTTCCTCAGATAGATTTTCCAAGCCTGGTACTTTTAAACTTCTTCTCCCTCAGGTACATCCATGATTCTTATATTTGACTATTTTACATAACCCCATATGCATCATAGACTTTGTTTATCCTTCTTTATTTTTGTCTGACTAGGTTAATTTGAAACGGTTGTAGTCAAGCTCTGAAATCCTTTCTTCTGTTTGATCTACTCTATACTTAAAATTTTCCACTGTGTTTTATATTTCCCTAAATGAAATTTCATTTTCATAAGTTCTATTTTTTTTTAAATATGTCTATCTCTTTAGCAAATTTTCCATTCATTTCCTGGGTTGTTTTCTGGTTTCTTTGACTTAGTTTTCCATCTTCTACTGGCTTTCTCTGAACTTCTTTACAGTCCGTATATGGAATTCTTTATTTGTCATTTCAGTATCTTCATTTTGGTTGGGGTCCATTACTAGAAAACTACCGTGCTCCTTTGGGGACGTCCTTCCACTCTGGTTTTTCATGCTGTTGGATTTTTTACTGATTCCTTCTCACCCGGGGCAGCTATTGCTTCTTGTTTGAGGGTTTTCTTTTCTTTAAACGGGGCTTTTCTTCTTTTTTTCCTCCTCACTCTTAAGGTGTGTCTTTAGCATTGACTGGGAACTTTGATGGGGTTTAGATGGATGCTGTGGTTATTGATATGCTGGTTTTCTTTTTTTTCCTTTTTTTTTCTATCATTGGGTACAATGTGCTTTTTTTATATACAATTTGAAATATTTTCATCAAACTGGTTAACATAGCCTTCATGTCTTTTTCTTAGTTATTGTGTTAAGACATTTATATTCTACATTTAAAAAGATTCACATGTATCCTTGTAAGATGAACCATAGGTGTGATCCCACCAAACACCCTCCCTCCACCCATCCTCCCCCTTCCCCTCCCCTTCCTCTCCCCTTTCCCCATATTCTTGGGCTATAATTGGGTTATAGCTTTCCAATGAAAACTATAAATTAGTTTCATAGAAGAGCTGAGTACATTGGATACTTTTTCTTCCATTCTTGAGGGACTTTGCTAAGAAGTATATTT
>CAUYQV010193931.1:0-47579 GCA_963574575.1 Galagoides demidoff | reverse complement strand
TAAACAACATATTAAAAAGTTGAAGTAAAAATTACTGTTTAAGTAATGTACTTGAGTCAAAATCAAATCTAATTTATATGAGAATTAGTCACTATTTTTTTTCTTGTCCTTACCCTCACCCCCTCCCTCCTTCTCTGTCTGTCTCCCCATCCCCCATGCCCTACCATGTCATTAATTGTTATTAATTGTCCTCATATCAAAGTTGAATACATAGAATTCATACTTCTTCATTCCTGTGATGCTTCACTAAGGATAATGTGTTCCACCTCCATCCAGGTTAGTGCAAGTGCTGCAAAATCTCCATTTAAAAAAAAAATGGCTAAATAGTATTCCATTGTATACATATACCACAGCTTGCCCATTCATTCCTGAGTTGAAGGGCATTTAGGCTGTTTCCACATTTTAGCTATTATAAATTGGTCTGCAATAAACAGCCTAGTACAAGTATCCTTATAATAAAAGGTTGTCGTTGTTTTTTTTTTTTTTTCCTTCTGGATAGATGCCAAGTAATGAGATTGCAGGATCAAATGGGAGGTCTAAGTTGAGTTCTTTGAGGTTTCTCCATACTTCTTTCCAAAAAGGTTGTATCAGTTTGCAGTCCTACCAACAGTGTAAAAGTGTTCATTGCTCTCCACATCCACCCCAGCATCTGCAGTTTTGAGATTCTGTGATATAGGCCATTCTTGCTGGTGTTAGATAATATCTCAGGGTGGTTTTAATTTGCATTTCTCTAATAATTAGGGATGATGAGCATTTGTTCATGTATTTGATAGCTATTTGTCTATCTTCTTTAGAGAAGGTTCTGTTCATCTCTCTTCCTCATTGATGTATGGGGTTGTTGGGTTTTTTCTTGTGGATTAGTTGAAGTTCTGTATAGATCCTAGTTATTAAGCTTTTGTCTGATTCAAAATATGCAAATATCCTTTCCCACTGGGGAGGTTGTCTATTTTCTTTGGCTATTGTCTCCTTGGCTGTACAGAAGCTTTTCAATTTAATTAAATCCCATTTATTTATTGTTGTGGTTGCTGCTATTGCCATGGTAGTCTTCTTCATAAAGCCTTCCCCAGCCAGACAGATATCTCCCAGTGTTTTTCCTATTATTTCTTTGAAGTTTTTTTTATCATTTCATGCCTTCAATTTAAGTCCATTATCCATCTTGAGTCAATTTTTGTCAGTGAAGAGGGGTTCCGGGTCCAGTTACAGTTTTTTACATGTGGCTATCCAATTCTCCCAGCACCATTTATTGAATAGGGATTCTTTCCCCAAGTGGATATTTTTGTTAGGTTTATTCAAGATTAGGTGGCTGTAAGTTGCTGGTTTCATTTCCTGGTTTTCAGTTCAATTCCAAATGTCTATGTCTCTATTTTTGTGCCAGTATCATGCTGTCTTGACCACTATGGCCTTGTAGTATAGCCTAAAATCTGATATGGTGATACCCCCGGCAAGGTATCACCATACATAATTTCCTTTATCTATTTTTACTGTATTATTATTTCTTTTTTTTCTTTTTATTCAGCTTTGAGCTGGGATGACACAGCTGTGGTCTAGCAGGTAGGCCACAAAAGTAGTTTGGCTCAAGGGGGTTAAGAGACCTTTTGACTTTTGGCTCTAGGAAGAAATTTTTTGCATGATCACACTGCAGAATTTTTCTATTTCATTTTCATCCCTATTTAATTTTTCCTCTTGTTTTTTGGTTTTTGCTTATTTTCCTCTCTTCCAATAGGAAGAGTCTGGCTCCTCTCAGGCTGGTAAGGAGTGCCTGATTTTGAGGAACCCACTTAGCTCAGCCCCTCAAAAATCCTTGAGTTGCAATCATGGCCTTAGCATTGTGATGATCAATAACATTTCTTTCATCACTCTCAGTCTCTTTTACTGACCTCCTTCTCTCCTATTCTTCAGATTATTTTCTGTAATTCTCCCTTTCCATTTTTCTTCTTCTTTTCTTTTACTCTTTCCTTCTTGGTTCATCTTTCTTTGATTTCCTCTTGTTTCTTCCTGATCACTCTTTACCTTTCTCCTCCATTTGGCCTCATAACAAGAGACCTCTTCATCACCTAAGCTCTGAGATAAGGTGATTTCAAGCAAAGGAGGAAGTAAGTAGGAAAAAGGAGCACAGGAAGTTAACATGAAGAAAACACACCTTAGAAGGAAGCAAAGGAAAAATTCAGGCACCATGAAAAACCAAAATAGAGCAACTCCTTCAAGGGACCACAAAGAAGCTTTTTCAGAACACTCCTCCTATGAATAATTAATGAATTTGACAGAAAGGGAATTTTTAAAAAAGTACACAATAAAGGGAATGGATGAGAAAAAAGAAAAATAGAGCCAAAAATATGATGAAAGAAATGTAGAATATAGAAAGGACATGGCAGAGCTTAAGGAAATTATGGAGACAATCAGGGAATGTAAAGATGCAATATAAAGTATCAAAGGTAGATTAGACCATGGAGATGAAAGAACCTCAGAGCTAGAGAATAAAATGTTCTGTTTAAGCCAGGTAATTAGAGAAGCAGAAAATAGGAGAGAGAAAGCAGAACAGGTATTTAGAGAACAACAAGACTCCATGAAACATTCAAACATACAAATAATAGGAATCATTGAAGGGGAAAAAGATTGTTCCAAAGCTGTGGAAGCCTTACTGGAAAGTATAATAATTGAAAACTTCACATGTTTTACTAAAGATCCTGACAAACTTCTTTCAGGTGGATATCAAACCCTAGGTCATTTCATCTCCAACAGAGCTTCTCTAAGACACATTGTAATGAACCTGTCTAAAGTCAAGATGAAGGGGAAAAATTTGAAAGCAGCTAGGAGTAATTGCCAACTGACCTACAGTGGCAGAGCCATTCACAGACTTTTCAACTGAAACTTTCCAAGCCAGAGGAGCACGGTCATCTACTGTCAACATCCTTAAACCAAATAATTTTTAGCCCAGAATTATTTACCCTGATAAACTAAGGTTCAAAATTGATGGAGAAATCACACCTTTTGCAGATATACAAGTACTGAGGAAATTTCCCACAATGAGACCAGATATAGAGAAAATAATTAGAACTACTCTGAACACTGAACACCACAATGGACCAACATCAATGTAAACACTTAGAAGTTAAAGGCCAAAGCATAGCTTCCACAGTGGCACAAAGGTTAAAACTACACAGCAGACTTTCTCATAACAAGATTAATACAATTTTACTACATTTGTCAATACTGTCAATAAATGTCAATGGATTCCTACACTCAAAAGACAAGGGCTGACTGATTGGATAAAAAAGCACAAGCTATCCATCCATATGCTGTCTCCAGGAGACACACTTAGCCCTGAAGGAGATTCAGAATTAAGGGATGGAAAACGGTATTTCAAGCAAATGGAAATCAGAATGAAGGAGGGGTTACAAAATTATTCTCAGATACAAGTGGATTCAAAGCAACTATAATTAAAAAAATACAAATACAGACACTTCATACTGGTCAAAGGTAAAATACAAAGAAGGAGACATCTCAATTTTAAGTATTAAGGCATCTAACTTAAATGCTCCCAGATAGATGAAACAGACTTTGAAGCCTCTGAGCAATATGATATCTCATAATACCAAAATAGCCATGGACTTTAACTCCCCTCTGACAGAACTGGACAGATCCTCTAAACAGAAACTAAACAAGGATAAAAATGACTTAAATGTGATCCTAGAACAAATGGGATTAATGGAAGTATACAGAATAAACCATTCCCCAACAAAAGAATATTATTTTTTCTTGTCAGCCCATGGCACATACTCCAAAATAGATCACATCTTAGGATACAAATAAAAGCTCAGCAAAATTAAAAGAAAATAAATTATAACTTGTCTCTTCTCAGACCACAAGGTAAAGAAGTTGGAACTCAACTCCAACAAAAACATTCATCCCACACAAAGGCATGGAAATTAAACAACTTTATACTGAATGATAGTTGGGTTCAGGAAGAGATAAAAGAAGAAATTGTTAAATTCCTCAAACAGCAACAATGAAGACACAAGTTACCAAAATTAGTGGGGTACAGTAAAAGTAGTCCTGAAAGGAAATTTTATTACACTAGATGCTCATATTTGAGGAAAAGAATGTGAGTGCATCAATATACTCATAAACCAACTTATGGAATTGGAAAAAGAAGAACAATTTAACCCTAAATCCAACAGAAAAAAAGAAATATCCAAAATTAAATCAGAGATTAATGAAATTGAAAACAAAACTTCAATCCAAAAATTAATGAAATATAAAGTTTATGTTTTTTTTGAAAAATAAGGAAAAGGATAAAAATTTAGACAGAATAACTAGAAACAGAAAAGTAAAATCTCTAGTATCCTCAATCAGAAAAGAAAAACAGAAAATAAAAACAGATGCTACAGAGATACAAGAGATTATCTCTAAATACTACAAGAAACTCTAGGCCCAGAAATTTGACATGTGAAAGAAATGAATCAATACTTGGAATCACACCCTTTCCCTAGATTTAGCCAGGAAGAAATATATGTCCTGAACAGACCAATTACAAGTATTGAGATCAAAGAAACAATAAAAAATCCCCCCCACCCCCAAATGCCCTGGTCCAGATAGCTTCACATCAGAATTATGCCAAACCATAGAAGAAGAGCTTATCTCACACTACACAAACGATTCCAATAAAATTAGAAAGATGAAATCTTCCCCAACATATTCTAAGAATCAAACATCACTCTGATACCAAAACCTGGAAAAGACCCAACTAAAAAGAGAACTTCAGACCAATTTCCCTAATGAATATACATGTGAAAATTTACAATATAACCCTAACCAATAGATTACATCTTCTCATTTAAAAAGCCAGACATCATGATCAAGTAGGTTTCATTCCATGATGTAAGGCTGATTTAACATACACAAGTCCATAAATATAATTCACCATATCAACAGAAACAAAAAGGAGACCATATGATCCTCTCAATAGGTGCAGAAAAAGCATTCTATAAAATTTAGCATCTTTTTCTTATTAGAACAATTGAGAATATAAGCATAGGTGGCACATTTCTAAAACTGATTGATGACATCTATGACAAACCCACAGCTAATACTATATAGAATGGAGTAAAACTGAAAACTTTTCCACTCAGAACTGCAAGTAGACAAGATTGGCCTCTATTACCACTACTGTTCGACATGGTGCTGGCTGTTCTAGCCAATACAGTCAGGCAAGAGAAGATAATAAAGGGCATCCAAATGACACAGAGGAATTTAAAGTCTCCCTCTTTGATAATGATATTCTCCTATACTTAGAGAACCCAAAAGACTTAATCAGAAGACTCCTGGAAGTGATCAAAAAATACACTAATGTCTCAGGATATAAAATCAAGGTCCACAAATCAGTAGCTTCTGTATATACCAATAACAACCAAGATGAGAATTTAATCAAAGACACAACTCCCTTCACACTAACTTCAAAGAAAATGAAATACCTAGAAATACACCGATCAAAACAGTTAAAGGATATTTTTTTTTTGTTGTTGTTGTTGTAACATTGCATTTTATTTGTTAATACTCTCATTCAATGAATAGTTATTGAATGTCTAGTGCCATAAAAATTTTACTCTGGGTGAAATGTAAATCATTTTGTGGAACTTACATAGCTGTCTCTAAATTCAAAGGAGTTGGCTAAGAGTGGGACAATCTGAGTTAGTCCACAAATCAGGCATTACTAGATAGATCTCTCTGTGTCAGGATTCTCAGTGGTAGTCTTAGATCATTGGGAAAATTAGGGAAGATTTTGTCTCAAGGTGATACCAGATTTCTAACACTGGATTTCTAGGCTCTTGGTCTTGACGATTCGATGAATGAATCGACAGACCACAGAATGAACAGTGGTTTTATTTACAACTCAAAGAACCAAACCTCCTTGCAGGGCAGGATGCAAGTGTTACAACTCTTGTGAAAAGAACTTACAAAGAGCCAAGCAGGATAGATGTGCTACAGCTCTTACAAAGGACCAAGCCTCTTTGCAGGGCAAGATCAGCAAAGGACAAAGCCTCTTTGTAGAGCAGGATCAGCAGTAGAAGTCCCACAGCTCTGGCTCCTTCTTCCTGGGTGGTCTGCTGGTCTTGTTCTTCTGCTCTATCTTCCTCGAAGGTCTGCGATGATCTGCCCCTGGCGCTCTGCTCAGGGGCCTTATATAGGTGTAATAGCTTAGCTGTGATTGGTCTATAAAATGGACCAATCAGGAGCAGGATTGAAAATGGACCAATCAGGGATGGGCACCAGTGTTTTCCCTTGATTCACAGGCCCTCCAGTGCCGCTCTACTGGAACTTCTGGGGGAAGAAAGCTCCCCTGCTTGCTCCAGCCTGCCAGTTTTTTTGCCAGCTGCTGTCACCAAGACAAGGTGGCAGGTCCCCTCCCCAGGCCCTACTTGGCTGAGCTGGCTGGGGTGCCACTTTTCCAGTATCAGTATGTTTGTTACAACTGATGAGCCTACGTTGACACGTCTTTATCGCTCAGAGTGCAGAGTGCAGAGTGCATAGGTCACAAAAGGGTGAACAGTGGTGTATGTGCTGTGGCATTGGACAAATGTATAATGATCCAACATTATAGTAGCATAACATATTCCATTGCCCTAAATACCCTTCCCAAAATTCACTCTTCCCTCCCCTGAATCTTGGAAACCACTGATATTTTTTCTTTGTCTATATTTGAAAATATTTCTGAAGTCAGCACAGTTGCTTTAGGAGCTTCCTGAGCTCAGGAAGTTTGGGACCAGCCTGAGCAAAGAAAGACCCAGTCTCAAAAAATAGTGCATTGTGGCTGGGACCTATAGTCCCAGCTACTCAGGAGGCTGAGATAAGAGGATCACTTGAGCCCTGAGAGAGGTTGAGGCTGCTGTGAGATATGGTGCCACAGCACTCAAGTCCAAGAGGACTGAGACTCTATCTCAAAAGAAAAATAAATAATAAAATAAATAAATAAAAAGAAAAGAAAATATTATTTTAAAATAATATTTAAATATTAAACCCATATATTTTATGTTTAATATAGTTATTGTGATTAATATTTTAAATCAATATGTTTAAGTAACATTTACATATTAAAATTATTTTTAATATAAGAACATAAAAATTAAGCATCTTCAAATTGGAGGCTTAACGCTTACAAACTATCTCATTGTTAAAGCTGTTCAAGCCTCTGAAAACTTCAATTCATTGTTGCTGTTTGTTGTTTGAAGAAAAGTTTTTAAATTTAGAATAAATCTTTATAAACAAATCTTTCAAAGTCAAATATAAAAGGAAAATATGGGTGAAAGATCTATATTATGTGAAAATATTCTTGATATGCTTTCAAGATATTATACATTTTCTATTTTGTTGCACTTTTAGGAGTTTTTCAACAAACTTGTGGTCCTGGAGCCATACCTGTAGACATGTCCCTTTACCAGCTGTCAGATGTTGTCAGTTAAAGGCTCTTGGATACACATTTTGGGGGGCACTAGCCCCAGAAAGGCACTCCCCTCTGATTTCAGGCTTCTTTCCTTATTGTTCAGCATATGGGCCCAGCAGCCTGCACAAGCCAGCTCTATCCACAAACTTAGTTCTGAAGACCATTGTTGGTCATGCCAGTTGTGTTCTCAGGCAGCTGTCTCTATGTAGCAACTTCATCTCCAACCCTTTGACAAGTTTCTTCACTCGCACGCTCAGTATTTCTGTAGTAGCCTTAGCCTCTTCGAAGAGACTTGAACTAACCCTGGGGGAAGCCCTTCTTTCTTTTTAAGTCTTCTGCTCTTTGTCTTTCCATTGCCCAACTCCCCAACTTAGTGGTAAGAGCTGATCTTTTTTTTCACTTGCAAATTCTTGACCTGTTCAAGTCCACTATAAATCTTTTAATCGAATCATTAACCACTTTGTAGAGTTAACAATTTTATATTAAATTTTCCTATTCAACTTAATGGTATTTTTTTTGTCCCTTCTCTGAACCCTGACTAATATAGTGATTCTATTTTTGATACAGGTTATTACCATTTGATAGAAAAAGTAAAACTGTCCTCCTTCTACATTAAAGAAATTATATGATCATTAATTATCTTAACAAATAGGAAATACACTAACAAGCTATTGAAAGCCACTCCGAAAACACCCATTTTTCCATTTTATGATAGACTAATGCTATTACTAACATATTTCTGTGGATAGATAGATAGGTAGATTTAAGATTACTATAATATATTTTATTTCTATGGTTCAGGAATAATATAATTTTTAAAAAGTGACTTCCTATGAGATGATAATATTCCCTGTTCTCAAGTACCTATAAATTATACAGCTATTATTGAATAAAGTGATTACAAATTATTATAATATATGGTGGGGTAAGATAAAAAG
Source organism: Galagoides demidoff (assembly GCA_963574575.1). NCBI lineage: Eukaryota > Metazoa > Chordata > Mammalia > Primates > Galagidae > Galagoides > Galagoides demidoff. The sequence continues at coordinate 39,203 of CAUYQV010193931.1, read as the reverse complement.
AATCTGAGAATGGGAGACTTGGTTTTATCATATGATAGCAAGAATCATAATGCCTAGCTCCAAGCTATTTCTAAGTAATTATGATAGTAGGTATTAATTCAGCTAGTGGAGCCTGGAATATAGTAAGCAATAAAAACCCTGAATGACATGTAGAGAGAAGATACTGCGATATCCCAAGTCACCTTATTAGTAAGTGGCAGAACCACGATTGCAGCCTGTGTATGTCTAACTTCAAAGTCCATACTCTTGTTAACCCAGTAAAGAGGATTTGGAAAGATTAGAAAGAGACACCTGGGAAGCAGATAATGTTGATGAAAACATTCTCCTCCTCACCAAATCTGAGTTATTCTGATGTGTTTTTGTGTATATCTTGGGTAAATATAAGCTGTGTTGTTGTGCAGTGATTTAAAAACACCTGGTACACCATGCCTTTGCCGTCAATCACCACTCTCTTCCCTTACCAGTCCAGAAGCAGCAAGAATTCTTCCAAACACGTGGCTGGAAACCAGTGCTTTCAGAGCAGAATTGAATTCCAGAATGAAACACATTTGCCATTCCTGCTAGATACTGACAAGATCTGTAGAACTTTCGATGTAACCAGAAAGGCTAGGAGCTAGAGAGGTGAGTAAAATATGCAAGAGAAATGAAAGATTAAATTGCCATTCTACCAAGGATTTATAAGACAAGCAGGAGAAGGGATTGGCAGAAACTATGAGGCAAAGAGAGGCAACATAGCCAACATTTGGAACTGAGTAATGACTTCATGACCTGGCTAGAGTCAGAAAAGCAAGCACTGTGAGCCAGATATGGGTGCTGATACCAGGAAGCTTGGTAATTATTAATAATTGAAAGGCAAATAAGGATCATAGAGAAGAGCAGATATGTGACTCCACAAAAGAGTAATAGAAAGAGCTTGAAACCCTATTGTAATATACATACAAAAATGAAAATTAATACACAATAAAAACTTTTTCAGATGCAGAGGTGAAGCCATAAGATACATCTCATGGAGCTAGTAACAAAAAGAACTAAACCTCAGAGCAATGTGCTCCTGGGCTTATGTTGGATGAAGTTGATGGTTGTAGGTTATTACTTACAGACACCTAAATTGAGATTAACATAGGCTGGTGTTGAGATTTTTTTTTGTTTGTTTTGTATATAAGTAGTGAAGATTTCAAATTGAGGCAAGAGACTAGGAATCGTGAAGGGAGATGCAATCACAAATAGGTGGCACTATTAGAAAAATATGTGCCTACTGCTACAGGGAGATGCACAGTGTGGATCATTCAGCAAGGCCATACATGTGGGCACTGGGTCCCTGCCTCTGGTTAGGCCTTTGCATGTGTAACTTTTTATCACCCTTACCCAAAGTTACAAAAAGTACCTTCATCTATTTGAAAATACAATATTCTAAGTAATTGATAGTTTAAAAAACAGAATACATAATAGTAATTACAAATAATTTAGTACTAACAATAAGGCAAATGTAGGAAAGTTTACAGAATGTAGCTAAAGTAGCACTTAGAAGGAAGAGCCTTTGATGTTTATATCACAGCAGAAGAAAATCTGATAATGATTAAATATCCAAGTCAGGAGTTCAGATAAAAAGAATATAACAAAACAATTACATCATAATGTTGAAATATGCACCTGTTCTTTTTAGAGCATGTTTTAATTCACACAGCAAAATGGAAATAAAAGGGAAACATTTTAAGAGAAAAGCGTGCACATTTTTTACTTGATATAATTGTTCAAATAGAAAACTCAAAGTAATCCATGAGGCTTGGTGCCCATAGCCAAGTAGTTAGGGCTCCAACCACATACACCAGGGCTGGCAGGTTTGAAACTGACCTGGGTCTGCTAACAACAACTACAACAACAACAACAACAACAAAAAAATAGCCAGGTGTTGTGGTGAGTGCCTATAGTCCCAGTTACTTGGGAGGCTGAGGCAAGAGAATTGCTTAAGCCCAAGAGTTTGAGGTTGCTGTGAGTTGTGACACCACAGTGCTCTACCCAGGGTATCATAAAGAGACTCCATCTCAAAAAAAAAAAAAGGATAATCTATGAGCACTCAGAACCAATTAGCATCAGTAGCTAATAACAAAACTTATTAAGTTTGTTACATAAAATTAATGAGACCCTATGTGTCTTATATCATATATAAAAAATCAGAAAATGTATTTTTAAAATGGGATTTAATAAATGGGCAAAACATATGGATCAAAAATGTGAAAGATCTCTCGGGAGAAAATGTGTAAATCTCTAATGTAAGTAATGATGGAAAGATCCAAAGAGAGTTGTTTACAGATGAGGGTAGTCCCTAATAGGAAATAGAGTTGTTCACAGATGAGGTTAGTCCCTAATAGGAAAATCCAAGTCCCTAATAGGAAATAGAGTTGTTCACAGATGAGGTTAGTCCCTAATAGGAAAATCAATAATGTCTCCAAGTTGTAATACATTTTCCACAAATTACCAATAATGTTTTCCACAAAAGTTAAATTATTGAATGAAATATCACAGGTAGAAAAAGAAATTCTTGAATATTTTGGCAAGTTTTGAAGAACAAGTAGATGAGGGAGATGATCCACATCTAAAGATATTCATTCGGCAAATATTTATTGAAGACATGTCATATACCAGATATTTTGTTAAATGATTAGACTATGTCAGTGAACAAAGGTGATGAAGATATGGACATCACAGAGATGGCATTCCACTTGGGAAGATTACAAGGTAATAATTAATTAAGGTAGTGTAGTATTTTTTAAAATTAGACATTTGACCAAATGGTAAAATATAGTGGTGTTATACATATATGAAAATTGTTAAATAATAGAGGGAATACTATAAAGTGGTAAGTAAGTATTTATTAAACAATTTATTCACACAGGAAAATAAAATAAGAACTTTATTTTCCATTAAAAATAAATTATAGGCAGATTCAAGATCTAAATGAGAAAGTCTAAGTTTTGTGCTTTTGCAAAAATAAATGCCATAGATAATTTTTACACATTGGATTAGAGAAGGATTTATTAAACAATACAAGTAAGTATAAACCAAAGAAGAAAAATGTTGACCCATCTCACAATACAAAAACTAACAAACACCTTGAGATATCAATATACACCATAAGTGAAATGAAAATGTAAACCACAGACTCAGAGTAGATTCTTTGCCACACCTATAACAAGCACAGAGTAGGTATCCAGAACATAAAAGGAACTATGAAAAAGTAATCAGTAAAAGGCAAACATTTCAACAGAAAAAAGATAAAGAAAATTAATGAGCATTTCATGGACATAAACGCACAAATGTCTACTAAACATTTGAACAGATGCTTATTTTAATAACTACCCATAAAATGCAAACAAAAACAATGAGTCATTATTTTACACCCATCAGATTGGTGAAAATTAAAAAGCCAATACTAAACATTGCTGAGAATAAAAAAAAGTTCTCATCACAAATGTTGGCAGTTGGGTAAATTGTTGCATCCAATTTGAAGAGCAATATGGCAGGGTAGAGGAAGACAGAAGTAGAAAACAAGCAGTTAACTCCTGAGAGGCATCCCCTTTTGCTTGTGTACCTTTAAGGAACTCTCATGTCAGTACATGATGAAACACAGACAAAAATATTCATTACAGTATTATTTTAATAGGAGTAAAATATAAGGAACCCCAAACATCATAGAGAGAAGAAAAAATTGTAACATGTTTACATAATAAAATATCATATAGTAGCTTGTGAACTAAAGCTTCATCTATCAACATTGATAAATTGTTAAACATCATATTTAACCAGTACAACAGGGTGCCCAACACAGAGTGGCAGAATCTTTCCAAGTTTAAGCATGCAAAGAAGAATATATTTGTTCTGAATATATACTTGTATGACCATAATTTAAACCCTTGGGCACTGCATAGAAAGGACCATAGTCATATTTTCTCTGCATGTGGAAAGAAAAGAATGGGACTGATGTAGGCCATTTAAGATTTGTAAACTTTTTTAGTGTTTTACTTCATCAAAAATTAAAATGCAAATATGGCAAAATAAAATTTGATAAACCTAGATGTGTATCAAAATATTTTTTTTCTCAAAATACATTCAAAATTTTGATGTTACCTTTTTAAAAAAAAAATTACAGAGAAGCCTTAGACTAGGATAAGTTTTAATTTCTTGAATGCCCTAGCTAAAAGTTAGCCATTGAGCCAGCCCACATTTCAGAAGAGATTCGAAAATAGATTTTAGAGGAAAATTAGAGAAGCCTTCAGCATCTCCTTAGATCTTTTCCCTGAATGATGATAAGTAACTTTAAATACATGAATGGCTTCTAGGTGTTATCTATGATTACAGGGGAAAGTTTCTGTTAAAGGAGAAATCAGAGCTATTTCCAGCAATGCAAGAAAAGGAGAGAAAGAAGAGGACAATTACTAACCGTTGCCTGAGTGCCACTCAGGGCGACATGCACTCTGCTCTGCTCATTGCTTTTTATTTGGTTAGCCAAGGGAATTTTTTCCCCACGTTTAATATCTGATGGCAGCAACAAGAATGCTGGAACTAAGGATGGACAGTAGAAACAAAATCCCTGATGTACAATTTCTTGCAGATTTCTTGCTGAGGCTCAGCAACTTCAGCTTTTTTGAATTATACATTAACAGAAGGAAAAATAAATAAGGAAACCAAATGGGGCAAGGAATCAGGAAACAATGACATTTCCTTCTCCGACCCAGGAACCAGAATATCTAGAATCTCATTCAGTTTATTCCATTAAAGAATTGTTTCATGTTGTTTTGTTTTTCAGACAAATCACCCTTTCTGTGCATCACTTTCCTCCACTGTAATATAAGGCATTGAATTCATGTGAGCTACTTCCCTTTTAAGGCCTGTGTTCTCTAAAATTTGAAATCTATATTTGAAGATTATCATGTTCCTGACATGAATTGCGGAGGAATGGATTAATAGCATTCCTAACCCATGTCCCCAAGATGATAAGTTCCTTGTTGTTCAAGTCTGGTACTTTCTTAGACAGCACAGCAATATTACACTGTCCTTGACACTGGGCATGGTATAAGTTTCCCACTGTCATTGATTAATTCACCGATCCTCCTAATGAGGCAAGATCCCCAGGACAACTCTGTTCCCTAACAATGGCAATGAGCCAGAGTGGTTAAGGATGTCTGCTGCTATTTAAGTCAATAACTGTAAAAGAATGTGGTATTTAAACAAAACACTCTCATTGACATCAATGGCAACTAAGACATTTCTGATGCACCAGTGATATTCTGGCAATTGCAGAAATATGACACAGTCAGGAAGGCTCTTCTGGGTATATATTGGTTCTGTTCGTGTAGTTACTGCCTCAGTCTCAGGACTAACACTTGATAAGAGAGGTACCCTGAGGACAGGTATTACTCTTCTGTGTTTTCCAGTCTATTGAAACAAATGGTACATATGTGTTGAAAGGTTTAATAATACAGTAAAATTTGCATCTAATGGCTCTCTGGTCAAATTACACATTTCAGAGTTCCCTAAAATAGGATCTATCAGACATCTATCTGTGAAGCCTCTCCATGGTCCCTTTTCAAGTCTAGACTGCGTAAATAATCTGTCACCCTGGAGCATGGGCTCACTAATAGAATTGTTTAAGGAGGTCCCAGATGTGGCTGGTACCTTAGTTTTGTGTGTGAGTGATTATCTGTGCTTTACTGCAGCTAAACACTTTTTTCACACTAAGCTGCACAATAATCACTGCAAACTGGGGAGCAGTAATTTCGGTAAATAAAAGTAATACTAACAGAGACCAAAAAATGCTGTGTTAACAGTTCACTGATCATTTAATGGCAACCACATCCATTAAATGTCTTCATACTGTGACAAGGAATCCTTTCACTGAAAATAAGGCTAAACACATCAGCAAGGAGGGGAAAGCCACTACAAAATCAAAATAACAAATAGCTGGAGTCAGCTGATATTCCATCTGGCTATGTATCATTATAATAGTCAAAATATATTTAGCCCTTCTTATTGTTTTCCAGGCTGTGTTTTAAGTGCTTAAGATCTGTGTTCTCAGTGACTACTCACAACATCACCATGAAAAGAAACTATTGCTATCACTTGTATAGAAGATCTGTTTGGAAAATATCTAACTATGTTATATGAAAAACAGAGACATCAGGATACATAGTAATAAAGGCTGGATACTGTCTGGACAGTGCTGGTATATGAAGCTCCTCGAATGTTCAAGGAATTTGACCAGGTCACAAAGATAGTAAATTATAGAAAAGGGATTAAAGCCCAGACAACTTGGGTTAAAAGCCAATAATCTCAGTATGGTCCCCAAGGAAGACTTTTGGTGGTTATGAATCTGACAAATTCCTGATAACTGGAATCTACAAAGAACTCAAATTAATCAACAAAAAAATATTAAACAACCCCATTTCCTTGTGGACAAGAGACTTAACAGAAACTTCTCTGAAGATGACAGATGAATGGCTGACAAACACATGAAAAAATGTTCATAATCTTTAATCATCAGAGAAAGGCAATTCGAAACCACCCTCAGATATCACCTAACCCCACCCCAGTGAGATTATCCCACATTGCAAAGTGGGCTAGTGTTGTTATGATAGTAAAACTTGAACTAGGCTACAGGAATAGAAATCTCTGCAGTTATTGAATTTGAAAAAGATATTTGTGAATACATGATCAGCAGAAAGAAAGTGACATTTTCCTTCACTTGTACTTAACTGTTGATCAGGCAAAAGTGAGAACTTTTCAAACCTGCAGATGCTGGCATGGGTGTGGAGACAAGGGGATGCTTCTACACTGCTGGAGAGATTGCAAACTAATACAACTTTTATGGAAAGGTGTATGGAGAATTCTCAAAGAACTAACAGTTCACCTTCCATTTGATCCACAATCCCATTATTAGGTAGGGATTTACCCAGAAGAACAAAAATCATTTTACCACAAAGACATTTGCACCAGAATGTTTACTGCAGCTCAATTCATAGTTGCCAAGTCATGGAAGCAACCCAAATGCCTATCAATCCATGAATGGATTAACAAACTGTGGTATATATATCCCATGGAATAGTAGTCGGCCATACGAAAACATGCAGACTTTAAATCTTTTGTGTTTACCTGGATGGAGATGAAACGCATTCTTCTTGGTAAAATATCTCAAGAATGGAAAAAAAAAATCTACCTACGCAATACTAATATGAAACCAATATATAAATAATTACTTGCCCATATGAATGATAAGACACAAACATAGTCTAGCAAGGGAAGGGTGAGGAGGGAGAAGGGACGTGAGAGGGGATAGGATGTTTGCCAGAAAGTAGGAAGGCAGTTGGCGGGATCTCACCTAATGTGCACAGCGCGAGGGTGCTCCCCACTCCCCCAGGTGAAGGGCTCTTCTACAACTTGAACTTTACCTTAGAAGTGAGAACAATGTAACCTGAAAAATTGATTTTCATATTAGTTTGAAATAAAAAAATATTTATCAGTAATAAAGGTAATATTTGGGGCTCTAGAAAAATAATAGAAAGTAACATTTATTTCTCTTGAATAAAAAAAATTTCTACTCACAAATTAAAATAAAAATTCTTTGAGAACAAAATTATGTCATGTATTTGCTAATCTATTTACATCTAATGAAATCCTACTGTGAAAATGATGAGTGGACGAAACCCAGGTGGAAGTCTTTACTTTTGACATGCATGTCATAGTTACATCTGGTTGCACGTGACACAGCCCTTCAAGCTCCCTATCTAACTTGCACTGAATCTGCAAATCCACGGATTAAGTAATTGAAAATAAGTGGGCAAAATGATAGACGATGTTTTAAAATATCCTCAACCCAGAAGTTTCCCCACCATTGGGAAACTTCTCAACATTGCTTCTGGAATTAAAGTCCTTTCCTACACGTTTTCTATTTTTCTCTTTTCTATCCTCTTTGAGAGAACACATGTGTAACATATATTGAAAATATTCTCTACTTTAATGTGAATCTTAGGGCAAAAATATTGCAAGGTGTCCTTCTTTTAGACACAGGTTATGGCAATAAAAATTGTTACAAACTTCATTCTAGAGATAGCGTCCCTCATTTATAAATAGGAGTAATGTTCTTGAGCCAGGCAATGCAAGACCATGTAACCTTTAATGTCTTCTGAGGATTTTCACTAATGGTACAATCTATTTAAAAGTCATCTTTTGTAGCATCCAATAGAAAATATATTCTTTGCAGGTAGAGGATTTTGGTAAGGTCAGAGGCAGAGTTTCAAACTTTGGCATCCAAGTTTCTTCTTGCCGCAAAAAAAAGAATTCCTAGGTCCAACTCTTTGTTTTAGATTTGAATGGTTCTCAAAATAAGCCAGATTTGCATTTTCTAGCTTGTAATTTTTTCTCCCTAAAGGATTTCTGTGAATGGAATCCCCTTTCCCTATTTATACTCTGAGAAGTTTCAACAGGACTATAATAACTCTGAAGTTACATACATGTTTCTGGGAAAAGAGTCCATAGCTTAAAGCTGACAATTTTTATCAGAGTGGATTAAAAACCTAATCTCCTGAAAGTCTCATGACTAATATGATTTGAGAAATGATTTATATGCTCATAGGAGCATAAGACAAAGAGGTATGTAGAGCATTTTGTATAAGTAATTTCATTTTATACAATATCTATACAGACAGTATTGCTAGGAAACAATAACTATCCACAAGATACTCCCCACTATTTTCCAAAATTATGTTCTATGGGGCACTTACTGTTACTCAAGATGTTTTATATGTTCTGTCTCTCTTTCTCTGTCTTTCTCTCTCTCTCTCTCTCTCACACACACACAATTCTATAATAAGATCAACAGGGTGAACGGCCTACTATATCACCATTTAGAGATTTACAACTAAAGCCCTGAAAGCCACATGCAGTGGAAACCAATTTAACTATTTAACTTAACTTTCCCTAATGTATTTGGTCTATATAGTAATTTTCTGGCTGAAATCATTGGAAAGATTCTTTTTTCAGCTAGAATGACATAGGAGGAATTGTAATATATATTTTCGTATATATATTTCACTTTAAAGTTATTACATATTCCAAACGTTTTCTTTACTGTTGTTATGGTAGTAAAATTTGAACTAGGCGACAGGAATAGAAATCTCTGCAGTTATTGAATTTGAAAGATGTTTGTGAATATATGATCAGCAGAAAGACAATGCCATTTTCTTTCACCTATACTTAATTGTTGATCAGGCAGAAGTGGGAACTTCTCAAAATGCTGCTCTATGCAACAGCTGTGCAATGTTTCATTACAATTAAATCATTTCTAAAAAGGGTCCTTAGAAAAATCACGTCACTCCCACTTGAATATTTCCATAGTTCAAATCCACTGTGATGAATGGTGTGCTTGTATATTCTTTTATTCCTTACCTATTTTGTACAGGATAAGAAAATTCATCCATCAGCACAAAATTATGAGCAAACTAGGCTGAAGAAAATGAAACCTTTATCATCCTTATATTGTAGGTGTTAGAGGCCCCCCAGCACATTTTTACTACAATTTTTTTTTGCATATATCTATACTCAGAAGGATTTTAGAAAAGCTAAACTGTCTCATAAAACCTTGCTGCCTGTTTCTCTACTAGCTTCACATGTGGGGAGAAAGCTTCCCTTCACACCCTGCCCTGAATCTGTTCCATTTGAATGGATAATCATTCAGCTGTAGCCAGCAGCTGCTGCCTAATGCAGTGCCTAAACCTAATGCAGATTCCTAAGAGACTCATAAAGTCATTTAAGAATCTGGCTGGAGACATGAAAGCTGCTCAGAAGACCGGAGTGTACGCGGGCAGCACGATGTATCTCCCTCACTCACAGCCATGCCCTGGTGCACCTCGCTATTTTGGTATTCAGAGGAAGCCTGCTTATCTTGGCTTTCAGCATCAATTATGGAGAATGGAAGCAGGCCACACTTTTGTTCCAATTCCTTCTTGTGGGTCAAAGAGTATTTAGCACAGTAATTTTCAGTTGATCTATCCTTTAGAATAATCATCATATTTTTTCTTGAATAAAGTCATCGATGAACTATAAAGCTTATTATAAACAGAGCTGTCCTGATTGAAGAAAGCCTTGGACACTGAACCCAATCTCTTCCCCTTCCCTTATATATACATTTGTTTGTTAACTATCTGTGAGTTTTATCAGAATAGAGACTCTGTCTCATTCAAGCATTAATCCCCAGTGTTTGGGACATTTCCAGAAATACAACAGAATTTAAATAAATATTCTCTGAATCTGGAATGAATACTATTAGGAAAGACTTAGATTTTCCATGGATGGAAATCCAAAATGCTGAAAAAGAAAAATAGTTTAGAAACTAAACATCTAGAAAATTTCATTTAATGAGAACAAAACTCTTTTAAATTCTTTTATAAGTAGAATTGCTTGCTTGGGGAATATGGCAAGATTAAAATTTATATGAAATATGTTAACTAAATTGTTCTGATTTGATCAACTTTGTGGCACTTCTTTTACAGGACAAAGCTGAATTTCCTAAGGAACTAGAACACAGAAATCTAATACGGTTTAAATGAATAGCTTCTAGATGATAATTTTTCACACATTTCTTCCAGTGACACTAAATTTTGCACTATTGCTAGAGCAGGTATCCCCAAACTGCAGCCTGCGGGCCACATGCAGCCCGCCTAGGACATTTATCCAACCTACCAGGTGTTTTGACGCCACTGCCTGTCCTGCTTAGCAGCCGACTAGTCCCAGGGCCAGCAGTCCGGCCCTCCAACAGTCTGAGGGACAGTGAATTGGCCCCCTGTTTAAAAAGTTTGAGGACCCCTGTTCTAGAGTGTACCAGTTAATCTTAACATCTTGCTCACTTTTCACGTTATATACCCTCCTCTTGATGCTTTTGACTTCTTTACTTAGTAAACAATGACCTTTTGTTAAGATTTGAGTTTCACCTGGATAAGGGACTCCTTTCTCCACTGGACAATTTGATGTTCGTTATTATGCTCCTTATTATCACATCTGTGATAAAAAAAATGATCATGATAGTAAGATGAGGTTGTTAAAAATCACAAACCTGACCACTGGCAGTAATAGAATACATATCATGTGTTGGTACTACTGTGAACCCTGAATGCAAAAGCTATGAATCTTGTAAAATAGCTGTAATTATTATCCCCAAATTACAGACAAGGAGAACAGAGGACAGACAATTAATAAACCCCACCGGTTAAAGAACTAGTAAATGCAGAGCCAAAATTTGAACCAAGATTAATCTTGGAACCATGATTCTAACCATGGTTATGTAATACTATTCCCAATTATAACAACTTAATAAGGTCTATAGCAGCTATCTTTTTATAGGGTCCTCTTTGAATAAAAGGTAAACTCTTTGCGGGTAGGGAACATGTGTGTCTACTCCCAGTGCTTAGCATAATGCTACTACAGAATTAGTATTCACCAGAAGTATTCAATAAATTAATGTTGAATAATGAATAATAAATGTAAAAATAATTAGATCAACTCTTAATGGGTTAATAACAAATTTATTTTACGTTGGAGCTATCATGAGAATAGCATTTGCTAAAATGTAACTTCATGAATTCTAAGAAATATGCTGACGTTACATATTCTATGATACCTTGGAATTTGTACTTTGGCATCTTAAGAGATATATGCTTTCAATGCTTTTTAAATTCTTCAAGCACTTTTGTTTTATAAAAACAAAGTTTACTAAGCTAGGCTTGTTCCTTCACTGGTGTCTGGTGTCTGAAGAACTACTGGGCCCTCAAGATCTCCCCTGGTATTTGTAGGGAGACATAAGCTGATACATTTTTAAACATCAAAAGAATATTTTTCGTGATTTCTTTGCTATATTTTATTATTTAACTGAGGATGTTTGACTCAATTCGCCACATAGCAATACATGACAAAAGTGTAAAAAGCATCTGAATTATTAAACCCATGGCAAAAAGACACACTGACATCATTGGCTATGGTATTTAGTGTCCCTTATAACCACTGATAACTTGTGTATTTCTTCTTTGACTATGACTAATTGGCCTGGCATAGTTAGCAATAATCTTCATAAGACTTGCAGGGAGCTGCATAATGTTATTGATTTGCAGTAATAGAAATAGGTTGCCAAAATGAATAGATAGCCCAAGTTTTTATAAGAGAAAAGGAGGAGTATAACTTGCCATATAGAGGTGTATTGATGTATACCCATTTTCTAAGTGAAGATGTATGTATTAGTTTGGTGAATACTAAAATTGTCTGCAAATATTTACATCCTCAGTAATGTTCTCTGCTCCATTAATGTTGACCTTCACCCAAAAATTATATGCAAACTGACAGAATTTTACTTCCAAGGAAAGGCATTACTAGTTTCTGCCAACTCTCACCTTTTTTTCATCAGAAGGAAATCACATGTTAATAATTGTACTTTCAGACTTTCATAATGAGGTGAGATTTGCAGAAGACTGAAAGCTAATGTCCTAGAGCACAGCCTCAGCTCACAACCACATAGGTAAGTCCTCCAAAAGAGACAAAGAGTTTTTGCTTTAAAGCAACTGAAATTTTGGGAATATCTGTTACATTATCATAATAAAAGGTAAACGGTAAGTGGGAAGAGCAAAACAAAGCAACCAAGATTTAGATCTCTGAAAATCATGATGCTACAAATACCAAAGTTGTTAGAAGGAGATATCTAATATGAAAAGTATAAGTAAGTAGGTTAAAGTCATTGAAATGTAAAAAAAGAAAAAAGAAAAAAAGCTGTAAGATATAAACAGGAAAAGTTAACAAAAAATTGAAATCTATTCTAGACAAAAGAAAAATATTCCCATTTTGCTTTATAGAGTACACACTTTTTGCCCACATTTTTGAGTGAAAAATAATGATATACTTTATACAGAGGTAGTAATAATTCTGTACCTATATCAATGTATTTAATTCTTATATTTATGGTTATACATTAGAAGTATAACTCTCGGAAGCAAAGACAATATCCGCATACAGTATAATACCCTGAAAAACAGTAATCAGTTTTGTTGAACTTACAACAGACTTGCAATGAAAGCATGTTCGGCCAATAAAAAGTGATGCATTTCTTTTCATACACATTAGGTAGGAGCTAGCTAGCTGATATGTTTATAAAATTCATTGGAAAATCCTTTTGAAAATGTCAAAATGGTTTTCATAAAATTCAAGCTTTAAGCTAACAGTTACTAAATATGCTAAAGATCATAGCAACAGAGCTGTTGAGAGATACTTCAGAGTTCCTACGATGGCGAGTGTAGAGGCAATGGGAATAAAAGTTTCGTGGATGGCAAAACAGAAGGCCATGTGAGGGAAATGCCCAAAGTGGCTCAAAGAGAAGACCTGGTTCTGGGCCAGCATCTAACCGAGATCTTTGCTTCAATCCAGACAATGTAAGAAAAGGGCAAAGGATTGCCCAAGACAAAAAACTGATTTCTCAGGGACACCTAAATTGTGCTTTAACTTAACAAGGAGAGAAGAATTGAGCATGAGAACACAAACAAAACTTGCCCCCAAACTTCCCCTATTGAGAACCAAGGTTTGGAATTTTACCCTTATGCTGTCAGTCTTCAAAACACTTACCTAAGCTGTCCCAAATCACCAACCAACATGGATGAGGTCCCACTCACATTTGATACGCCATTCAACAGAATTTTGGACATCGAAGAAAAAAATTACAGCTGTGAAATTAGTGGACTTGAGAAAGCACATTTTGGTGTTGATTTAGGCTGCTTCACAGATGAGACAAAACTACCACCTATGATCATCTTTAAAAGAAAGACATAGAAGCTTTTATAGATATTGGTTTGGGGAAATAATTTATGAAGAAGACTTCAAAAACCATCACAGCAACCACAAAAAACATATAAGTGGGACCTGATCAAATTTTAAAGTTTTTACACAGTCAAAGACACAGTCAATAGAATAACTAGGCAGCCCACAGAAGGGGAGAAAATATTTTCCTGCTATACATCTGATAAAGGGCTGGTAAACAGAATTTACAAAGAATTCTAGCAAATTAGCAAGAAAAAAATCAAACAGCTGCATTAAAAAATGGGAAACTAACATGAACAGAAAATTTCAAGGGAAGATAGTCTAATGGTCAGTAAACACATGAAAACATGCTCAGTAACTATAATAATTAGGGAAATGCAAATCAAAACCACAGTGAGATATTACCTAATTCCAGTGAGAACGGATCATATCAAAAACTCTCAAAACAACAAGTGCTGGTGTAGAGAGAAAAGAACACTCACATGCTGTTAGTGGAACTGTAAACTTATACAACCTCTATGGAAAGCAGTATGGAGATACCTCAATAAGCTAGAAGTAGATTTACCATTGGATCCAGGAATCCCACTACAGATGATTTACCCAAAGGGAAAAAAGAACATTTTATCATAAAGGCACTTTCACTTAAACGTTTATAGCAGCACAATTCACAATTGTAAGGATGTGGAAACAACCCAAATGCTCATCAATATATAAATGCATTAATAAAATGTGGCATTTGTATACAATGGAGTACTACTCAGCCAGAAACAACCTGGATGGACCTGTAAATCATTATTCCAAGTGAAGTATTTTAAGAATGGAAGAACAAACCCCACATACACTCAATACTGAATTAGAACTAGTTGATAAACACTTATGTAAACAGAGAAGTAAAACTCAATAGGAATCAAGTAGGTGAAAGGGGGAAAGAGGGAGAGAGTTCATTCACATGTAATAGGAATAATTGACATCTTCCAGGGGAACGGCACATTTATAACTTTGACCTGAAATGCACAAACCAACTACCATATGTAACCAAAATGTGTACCCCTATAATATTTTAAAAACTAAAAAAAGAAAAAAAGGAAAGAAAAGAAAACATATCTGAAGGAAAGGATTCCAAATGGAGTTATCAGCCACATGCGTGAAAAGGGATGGGTGAATTAAAAAGGCATGAACATCTGTTTTAACATAGTCTAGATATGAAGACCTGTAAGAACACCCAACAACAACAAAAACAATAAAAGTAGCTTTGCTTATTTGTAATCACTTCAAAGTCCATGTTACACAAAGTGCAAAAACACTCATAGCAGACTTGAAAATCCAACTTGCTGTGATACGTGTTGGGCTAACCAACCATCACCTCTTGATGTGTCAGCAAACAAGGCCTTTAAGTCTGTACTGAAGAAAGAGTGGATGTAGTGAATGCAGTCAGCTGGTAATGATTTAACAACCTATAGGCAGAATCAAGAAAGCATCCAAGATTGTAATTGGATCCTAAGATCATGGAATAGTGTCAAGAAGGAAATGATTGTGAAATCACTTTAAAGAGTTAGCATCTTTGATGCTATGGATAAAACTGAGGACAATTAAATTTACTGGGATGAGGAGAGTGACTCTTCAGAAGATACTGGTGATGTAGACACTGAAGAAGATATTTCTGATATTGACAATGACAAAGAGCTCTGGGCCTACTATGATATGGAAAATTGTAAATGTGTTACTAGTAGATACAATTTCTTGTATCTTTTATATGTTCTTATGTTTTATAATTGTTACATAAAATTCACTGTCCCATAATATCTTAAAAAATAAACATTAAAATTCCTTTATAATACAAAGAAAAACCTTAAATAAAAAACTAAAAATTTAAATTAAACTGTAATTTTTTTTTTCTTGAAAGTTTGGGACCAAAACATAGGTGTGCATTATCCACAGGAGCACATTATACACAGCAAAATATGGTAGTTGTTGTAAAACGAGCAGTGAAAGTGACAGTGGATTAGACAAAGATGAGTAGAGAATTAGTCAACAAAAAGTTTCATTTGACAAAATTTTTAAAGAGATACAAATTTTAATCTACAAAAGAGAAATGGAGAGACAAACAGGACTGAATGAGATGCTTAACAGACATTCAACGAGAGTCCTAGCAAAAGAAAATAGGAGATTCCTGAAAGAATGTATGTGAAGAGATAACGTCTATTAATTTCCTAAGCTAGTGAAAGGATGGATCTACAAACTAGGAAGTGTGATATGTCCTAAACAATATAAGTAAAAATTTTATAGGTCTCTAAATGTATCATAATAAACCAATGTAGCAAGCAGAAAAAAGTAATTAAAAGCAACCAGACTCCCTATAAATGAAGAAGTCCATAGAAAGCGTAATCCTTACTTCTGGCAAGCAGAACTGGAAACCAGAAGACCATGGAGTAATATCTGTAAACACTTAATCAAAAAGATTGTCAAATGAAAATGTAATCTATTCAGTTTTTCAGGCATGTAAAACAAATGTATTAGCAGGTGCATGGAGCATTTTACACAGGAGATATGAATTAAGGAGACGTTTACTCATTGGTGTACTTCAGGAAGTGGAAAACTGATCTGAGAAGCATATAAGATGTGAGGATGTGAATACACACACAAAGGGTTGACAACTATTTGAATTGAACAAATATATCAAAAATCATGCAGATTTATGAAGTTGATTGGTGCTTTGAAGAGTTAAGATACTGCATATCACACAGCTAGACATCTCCTGGATATACAAGTGCACACAGTCTACAGTAAAGGAAATTCAGGTTAGTATTAGTATATTTCTAGTGAGTAAAAAGTGAAAAACTAGGAAAAATATAACATAAATAGTAAAATCTAAGAAATGTTTTAAAAAGCAAAAGAGAAATATACTGAATTAAACTAGGATAGTATAAAAATTCTCAGAAGTTAATAATATTAGTATAATAATAAAAAAAAGATTCTCAAGTGGATGTTTTAAAAAAATCTAGCCATATGTTGATTTCAAGGTAGCAAAATAATAATGAATTAAGGAAAGTAAAAATGAGAAGAAGATAAACTGGGAAAAAAATCTACCCAAAAGGTCCACTTGATTGAATTTATCAATATCAGACAAAATTCAAGGTATAAGACAATAGTAGGAAGAGTCAATCATTAAATAATAATATAAGATTATTTCTGAGGGGGAAAAACACTCTAACATATGCAAGTTAGTAAAGTTAGATGGCTGTGCTTAGCCAAATAGTTAACACAAACTAAAAGCTCCAAAAACTTCGGCTACGATTATTACTACTTAGTGAGAAATAATCCAAATGTCTAAGTATACGAGATCTATAATATAAATGATTATGGCATAGCATAGATCAATGAGACAATAGAAAATCTGGAATCAGACCCTCTTACAAAGATGACTTTAGTATTTGATAAATGCAGTATGACGGAGGAGTGGAAAAAGTATTTGGAGGAATAACATTAGAATGACAAAAGATCACTTTTTTGACTAAAAAGCTATAAGAATGAAAACACACACAAAAATAATGTCTCTTGTGAGCAAATACTAAAAATAGCACTTTTATGCATATCTAAGATGGGTAGAAAATGGGTACAAATTTCTAGAAAGCAATTTGGCCATAGTAGCCTGCAGTCTAGTGATTTAATAACATACACCCTGTGAATAACATTTGTGTGATTAAAAGATGTGAAAGAATTGCTTGAATGGAATCTGAACAAAAAAAGGCTAAAATAAAGCAATGATTCAGTAAATATTTCTTTATCAGCAATTTTTTATGACTAGTACAACATATTTTCTAAAAATGCATGAGAAAAAGAAATCCCTCATACTGACAATAAATATCCAAATATGAAGCCAACGATAAGGACTGATTTAAATTTTGTGAAACCTTAGACAGACATAGTCATGGATATAACCCAGACAATCGATAACAACTGGGACCAAATTTCAAGTGAGAGCAATAACTTGTAAGTGAAGAAGTTCATAGTTTTCTTTTTTCCTTACATTTTAATTTCTCTTCACTTGGTATTTGTATATGAAGAAAAATAATTATATTTAAAGATGTTATTTTTACAGTATTACATATAGTTTAAAATCAAAAGAGTAGCCTTAGGCAGTTCATGCCTGTAATCCTAGCACTTTGGGAGGCCGAGGGGGGTGGATCGCCTGAACTCACAGGTTTGAGACCAGTCTGAGCAAGAGCAAGACCCCGTTTCTAAAAATACCTTGGTGTTGTGGTAGATACTTGTAGCCCCAGCTACTCAGGAGGCTGAAGCAAGAGAATCACTTGAGCCCAAGAATTTGAGGTTGCTGTGAGCTGTGATGCCAAGACACTCTACCAAGAGAGACAAAGTTAGAGTCTTTCTTTTTTTTTTTTTTTGAGTCTTTCTATAAAATAAAATAGTAACCTTAAAAAATTACTTAATAAACTTTAGTAACTTCTACTAAATATTTTTGCATCAAATTATAATACAGGTATCTACTTGAATGTGTACTGTGTTTTTCCCTGATATTTTATTCAGTAGCTGCCTGATACTCAGAATTTATAGTTCTGCACAACACAAATCTTTATAGGCTGATAAAAAAGAAAATGCAGTTGAAATCTGAATACTTGAATTGCACTCTCTTACTTGATATTTAGCTCTAATCATAAACACTTTCTATGCGAAGTCTCATCCTTGAAGAAAAAAAGTATCTGGCAGCTCATTTTTTTCAATAAATAAGAAATTGTTTCTTAAGAATTCAAGATGATTAAAGATTGTTTAGTGTTTCCCAGATCATCAGAACATCATAGGAAAATCATTGCAGCCATCTGTTCTCAATCACAAGAGACATGAGAGAACAGTTAGTAAAGATACATTGAACACCCCAGGCTGTAACAAGAAAAGACATTTACATAGTTAGAGGACTCTGTGCATGGACCTAAAGCCAATGTAGTCTTAGCATTTTCATATCTTCCCCCATACTCTTTGTGTTGATTATTTCTTGTGCTGTGTTAACCTACAAGCCTCAAATATCAGTATCTTACTGTAGTCCAGTTATTTCTCCTTCTTATAACATCTCAAAAATGAAGTCTTCAGCCAGGTCTTTACACCAAGACCCAAGAATGAAGCGATTCCTCTCCTGGATACTGCAGGTATTGTGGTAAAGGAACAAGAATGAGTTGGGAAACCAAGAGCTGACTCTTAAAGTTTCCACTCAGAAATTGACATTTAGTATCTCTGCCCACCTCCCATTTACCACATGAAGGCAAATGGCCCAAGCTCAAAAGCAGTAATCTTTTCTGCTAATCTTTCTCTCTCACTGCTAGTGAGTACAGGAGGGTGTACTACAAATCACTGGGCCAGGCATGGTTTTGAAGAAGCAGGAAATTACTCTCCCCTAAAAAGAAGCAACTAATATTGTGAATAACATTGTAATCTGCCACCCATCTGAAAGTCTAAATCTTTACTAACAGTATTCATTCAAGATTCAAAGATTGTTTACTTAAAACCCATTATGTTCCTAGCAATGTGTATAATACTAGAGATTAAGATCCGAATGAGACAGAAAAGTTTCTGTTCTGATAAAACTCAATGGGTAGTCAACATACAAATATAAATATGTCATACCATCAGCTTGCTTTCAGTCATGGCCCAGAGCAATGGTTGGCAAATATTTCCTTGAAGAGCCCAGGAGTAGATATTTTAGGGGTTTTGTGGGCCATATGACCTCTGCTGAAATTATTTCACTCTGATGTAGAACTCAAGCAGCAATACATAGATAGACAAACAACATAGCTGTTCTAATGAGACTAAGCTTATTAAAATAGGCAGCTGAGCTGGGGCTCATGGTTTGCCAACCCCTGGAATAAAGAATAACTGAGGATGTGGGCTTCTTAGAAAGGATTGTCTTGAAAGGCCTCTCAAAGGCTGTGAGTGTGCTGAGACCTGAATGTTAAGTGGCCAGGTATTTAAACATCTGGGAGCAGAGTATGTAACAAAGGGTGCATCATGCCCGAAGGGGTGGAAAAGAGTTTGCAGTTATGAGCTAAGAGAAGTATAGACTATAGAAAGTTTTATAGACTATGTAAAGAGTTTGGATTTTTTTCCCAGGTGGAGTTGATAGTCCCTGAAATCTCTGAATGGAGGGGTGGCATAAACGGATTGATTCTGAGGAGTGAGCTTCTGTTTGGAGAAGGAATTGAGGGGGTGACAGCAGAAGTAGGAAAGTTATTGGAGTTACTCAGGAGAAAAGCCATGGTTTGGACTAGCAATGGAGATGGAAAGAATTGATCACATTCAACATATTTTGAAGTTGGCATTGGTTGAACAAATCGAATGTGTAGGAAAGAGAATAGACGAATGAAATTTCACATTTGGGGGTTTCATCACATGGGTTGGGATGACCTCTTTTGGTTTGGCCTACCACAAAATAAATTTAAAAGTTGGGTATCTGAAGACATTAAACAAAAAGAGCACTTACCTTAAAAATGCAATTACTATATATCCTGTGATTTCTGTAATTATCCTTGATTTTTACATTCTTAAGTAAAGATTAAATATGTCTAGCCAATAGCAAGATACGCTCAATTAAGAGACCTGACAATTAAACTAGTTTTAGCTGAGTGAGGTCTCTTTAATCAGCAAAGTTTAGCTTTCTAAGTTGAGAATAAAGTAGGTTCCCAAGACAGATAAAACCATATATTTTTAAAGTGTATTGCAATCAACATGCATGTAGATGTACTCTAAATACGAAACTTAGTTTTTGTCATCTTTTTTTCTAAAAAGCAGGCACGTATGCTTTTATTCACAAGATTATTCATAAAATACATTGAAAATGCTGTGAACACAGTGATGCAAAAAAACAGTACTGGGAGGATCAGACAATGTTTAAGTAAATGAGTAAGGCAATATGTTTAAATTGTGATGGACATTTACACGCTTAATATGTCTCCTAATTTTATGCCTCTATATATGCTGCTTCTTTTAATTTCATTATAGTTTTTCTAAGTGAATTTGCTTTATATATTCCATTATTTATGACATATATACATATATACTGTATTGTATTATAGTAAAAATGGTAAAGCTAAAATCAGGAAAATATTGTAACATGTTCACACTTCCTCAAATGGAGAAAAATCATTGGCCCTGACTGACAAGACTATTTCACTGAAAAACCTCATGTAACAGATTCAAGACTAGAAAAATACATGGTACACAAAGTATATGTGCTTAAGTCGATTTGATTTTATTAATGTCATATTGTCATAGTTAGTGAATTTGTTTTCCCATTTTAATAGCAGTTTTGTATGGAGAATAGCTAATGAGACAATTTTTTCCACTGGAGTGACCACCATATCAGTTTAATAATTTATCTTTGCTCTCACAATTATTGAACAAGGATGTGACAGGCAAACAGATGCTATAATTATTTTCATTAAAATGACCAAATGATAGTGTTTAAAAATGAAAGGGAGCCGTAATAGTCAGGAGTTTCTGGTTATGAATAGAAAACTTTTCACAGAATAGAATATTTTTTCTATTACAGGTAAAGGGAGTCAAATGGAGACTATTAAGAAGGCTGAAATCTAAACTGGGACAAATGAGATTGAACAGAATAAAAGCAGAAATCTCAGGCTATCTCCTGAATGGACATTAAATCAATCGGTAAATATGAAATTCAACTGAATAATATCTAAAATCTGACCTTTTATTTCTTCATTTATTTCTTACTGCCTCTTGCTCAACCTATCAACATACATTCATCTACTTTTTTTGGTTTACACTGAATCTAAAAAATAAATTATAGCTTCTTCTTTTCTCTAAAACAAGACATACAATGTCCCTATTCTGTAGAGGAACTTTCCACCTCCTCTTCAATCTATTAGCATGAGAAAATTCCCCGAAAGCTCAGACTATCTACTAGTTAATTGTAACAACATTAGAAGAAAGTGAAATATAAATCAACGTGATGGAAAAATATAGATCTGCTCATAAATAACTTACATATCTATGTATTTGTATCACAGAACCTAAAACAAAGAAAACTTACATGGGAAGAAATTGAGCTCAACAAAATTACCCAGAAGTCATTTGAACACTTAGAATCTTTTATGTTATATTTTAAATTCTTTACTTTTTTAAAGAAAAAATGAATTCCTCTATGCAACATACTTTAATTTTTCCCTTTTAGGGATTTCATTTTATTCATAAGGATCCCTGTTAGAACCAAAACTAGTTTTAGAGAACTACATTTCCTGTGTAATCATGTTGTTACTGCTATTTGGTGCTAAGTCCAAGTACATTTTATTATGACTTTATTTTCTGACCCTCAGTAAAATGTTTTTGTAAAGACAATATGGTTTTCTGTTTTCATTCCCTAGCCGCCTCAACGTGGCGTTTCCTTCCACTAATTCCCTTCCTGCTTTTTTCACTCTCTATACAATGTCTAGGTTCTTCTCGCTTTTTAATATTTAGATATTCAACTGGTTCATTAAATTATTCTCTTTAATCTAAAAATTCCTCGCAGAATATGACTGAAGAAAAATTTAGACCCTGAGTTACCCAATATGTGAAGAGTCTGCAGTAGTAACAGATATCATCTTTTGTAATGTTTCTTTAATATTGTTAGTTCTTTCTATATTCATTAATAAGCTCCCAAACAATTTAAGACAGAAACATTCCAAGTCTTTTATTCCTTTTGGAAAATAGAACTTTTATTTTCTCTCCTTAAATATTACTAAATACATAGCCTAATTCCTGTCCATAGAAAGTGTATTTATTTTTGTATCCTTTGTTTTTGTATTGTATGGTTTTAGTTTAGAATAAATCTCATGAATTAAGAGGAGTAATATGTCAATATTTGGTTAAGTAATTCTGATAAAGCAGGAAATAGTTACAGAGTCATTATTTTCAACTAGGTTCTTTGCATATATAACTTCACTTAATCCTCATAAAATTTTTCCTGGCAATTATTCTCTGCATTTTGTTACTGAAGAAACTGATTTGAAATTCAAAAACCAAAATATGAACCTTGGAGATAATACTACCTTCTCTAAGCTCTTAGAACCCAGTAATTTTGTATATTGTCAATGTAAATAAAGATGATATCTTTTTGATATGCTACTTTTCATGTCATCTAGAAATGAGTTCTGTTTCCAGAAGAGCTCAGCAAAGGAAAAATTAATTTCCAGCATTTATGTTTCTACTTTCACATCTATAGTATATTTCCATAGAATTGTTCTCTCTTTAAAGAAATCATCTATTCATTCAGTCAACAATTATTTCTGGAACATCTAGTGAGTGGAACAACTCAGGATAATGAAGGGAACAAGACAGATATTGTCCCTGCACAGAATGAGCTTCCACTCAATTGAGAATAACATACTAATACACAAGTTATTTAACTGTGATAATTGTTGTGAACAAAGTAACGAAGAATGCTATCAGAACATATTCGGTGGGACCTGAATTAATTCCGACATACAAAGAAGGCTGAGGAAACAGGTGAGACTATTTGTGCAGGGACAAGGGATCAAGAGTTCCAAGCCCGTCATGTCTTCCACAATTTTAAAGATATAATGATCACGTCAACTAATGTTCACTGAATCTGGACAGAAACTTAGAAGTAAACTAATTGGACTTACAACTGATGGCAAGTGAAAGAAGAGGTAGAGATTGGGAGATGTTAAGAAAGACTTGTAGGTTAGGTTATGACACCATGATGGTATTTCTCACTCAGTAATGGCAACTGAAACCAATCATTTCTGGTGTTCGTGTTCAAGTGCCCAGCCATACTTCGGTGACACATCAATTCTGTTGTGGTGTTGCCGTGACCGCTCAGGACTGGGTGATGGCCATAACTGAAACCAATGGCCATAGCTTACCACTATGGAGAAGCCATTGCTTTTGCAGGTAAAATACTCACCTCTAAGTTTCTTTCCTGGTATAAGAACCCTTTGCATTTCCATCAGTGGCTTTTCATATTTTCATGTTGTGTTGTTCAAAACACCTACTGTTAAGCTACTCTGCTTCAGTGCAATTGCTAAACTTTTTTCTCTCCTCTTATCCAGTAGCTCAAGTGACCATAGTATTATCTCTTCTGAATCCTGTAGGCACCTGCTGTGGGTAAGGCCACCCGCCACTGCTAGTTGTCAAATTATATTAAGATAAGTAGTGAGTATGAGAAATATTTATATTATGCTACCCACAAGATAAATATTGCTTAAAGGGGCACAAACAGACACAATTATAAACATTTGAAATTGTGTCTTTCTTGGATTCAATTTTCCTTAATGAAAAAGTTAGCTAAATCTTACACCTTAAGAATTTGATTCCTATGGTAACTGTTATCCTGTATAACACACACACAGATAAATTAAGAAATTTAAGTATTTTTTTTTTATTTTCAGGAAGAGGACTGCAGTTTTTTTCCCAATTTAAAGCATGGAAAATGAAAAAAGCAGAAGTCTATACTGACAAGAAGATAACGATGAGATTCCCAGTAAGCTCTGTGTCACTTTCTGACATGTTTTTGATGACAAAAAATGTGCACAAAAGTCATTGAAATTGGATGGTGATACTTGGGTATTCCTGATAAATTGGTTCTCAGTAGCACTACGCACTTGTAATTGAACACACAAATTTATAATAATCCATGGTTTTTCGAATTGTGTAGTATAATTAGAAACAAACTGAGACCCAAACTGATCATAAAAGAATGACAGATGAAAGTTTTCTTTTCAGGGCCCTCAGATATGTCTAAAGAAAAGTGTGATACCATAGGATTTTATACATTTAATAGTCAATCCTATTTTTTGGAGATTTACAGAACCACAAAGAAAGTTTTTCATCAAGTAATAAGAAAATATTTAGAAAGTTACACATTTTACTCTGTGTTACTCCATTTGGAGAAAAAAATATATGGACAAGTCTACATTTTCAAAATAAAAAAGTATATTGAGTTCTTAGTTTCAGGATGTTCCTTCTGAAATTCTTCTAACACAAGCCTCAATAATAATATAAAAGTGACTAACTTGCTAAAAGGGAAATTTTCTTGTCTACAGCTATAAGGCAGAAAGTGTTGTGAATAATAATCTTAAGATAAAAGATTGGAAATGCTTCAATTATTTTTGATAATTAGTAAGATTTTATACAAGATCATTTGTAACTATTTCCTATTTCAGTGATTGAAAAGTTATACTATTCTTTTAAAAACAAACTTACCAAAAACTATTTTAAAATGTTTCATTAGATACCAAACAATGCTATGTACATTTTACTTTAATTTTAACATGTTCTCCTGAATGTCCCAATAAAAGGTGATTAACGTTATGACTAAAGAAACAGCAATAAAATAGATGCTACACATCCTGACATGGAGAATGGTTACTTCATTTTCTAGATCAGGCATCCTCAAACTATGGCCCACAGGCCACATGCAGCCCGCCTAGGACATTTATCCGGCCCACCGGGTGTTTTTGCCAACGCTGCCTGTCCTGCTTAGCAGCCGACTCATCCCGGGGCCCGCAGTCCGGCCCTCCAATGGTCTGAGCAACAGTGAACTGGCCCTCTGTTTAAAAAGTTTGAGGACCCCTAGATCATGTGGTTAAATCATCTTCTTTAGGGTAAAAAAAAAAAAAAAAAAAATGTCAGCTGTATCAAACATGTGGAGGTAGACTCCCTACAGCTAAGAGCTTTTCCAAATCAAATTCCACTGCATTTCAACTCTTTCTGCTAAGCCCTCCAGCCATTCTTCAGGTCATAGAGGAGCAGCTCTCCTTTGTGTTTTCACCAGTTCTGTGCAGTCAACTTTTCAAAAACCACGGCTGCAGTTTAATGCCAGGCCTTGCAAGAAAAGTCACTTTCTTTTGCCTCTTAATTAAAAAGTTGATTGACTCTAAATACAGGAAAAAATTAGAGGGCTTAGGAGACCTTCCCAAACACCTTTGTAATCCAGCAGGAAGTATTTGGGGATAATATGACACTGCACGCAAAATAAGAAAAAAACGGGGCGGGTTAAACGTCAGGCTTTGTCCTCTGCTCACTAGTTGGCACGGGATCAGATGACATAATCTGGATCTCTGAAACTCTGTCTGCATAAAAGAAAAATTTAGATATATTTTAAGCACATAATAAATCCTGTGCATCTGAAACCAAATGTTGAAATTGGTTCTTTAGTCCTGGTTAAAGTGTTGAATGAACATTGTGCAAATACAAAGAAATTGATAGAGTGGCATAGTGCTGCCGATTGAGAAGTCGTCTCAGATGGCATAATGACAGCTGGGGAGGTTTAGATAAGGAAAAATGAAATGTCAGGATTCTTGTCTTGGAGGTTTGTTGTCTGCTGGCATATGTTTCTGTTGAAGTGGGAAGCCCTGCTCTAATCCAATTGTTGAAAAGGGCTGGTTTTAAAAAATACATAATTTTCTTCTTATTATGATGGGGAAAAGGTTCCTATTTAAAACTGTGAGACAACAAAGAACCGTTAGGTTATATATATATATATTCTTTTTTTTTTTTCAGTTTAGTTTAGAAAATTAGAGAAGGGAACTATTTACATAGTGCTGGAAGTGAAAGGCAATTTATGAAAATCTATGCAAGGCTATTTTAATACTGGGGGAAAGTAACACTTAAAAATATTTCAAAACCCAAATAGTCCTACCTAGGCTATGTGAAAATCTCATTGTGATGCTGCTTTTATTGAAGCTTTTCAAAGACAGCTGCGGATGAACGCTACTACGCTGCCCCCTGGTGATTAGGCAGGGAGGAGGGATTTGAGTGAAAGTGTCTGATAGAAGTCTGTTGGTGAGAATTAAACAATGCTGAATTTCTGTAATTTATCCTAAATTCCTAATAACATGAAGCTGCATGGTAACACGTTCTGAATTACTGAAGAGCATGTTCTTGGTAAACTTTAATTTGATTTCCATCAAATGTGTGTTTTCTCCATTTTGTATTTACTTGTAGCTAAATCCTTTCTTTATTTATTTTAGTGTAGGTAAAGTAAATGAGCAAACGCTTTGCAGAAGTTCGGGAGTTAGTGACCTGTCCCTGGAAATGAGAGAGAAAAAAAAATGACATGACCTAAATTTATTCTATTTCAAACGGTGCATTTGATGTTAGCAATTTTGACTTGCACTGTCAAACGACTCATTCTGTTCAGAATTACTCATTGATTTTATAGGACTGTCCTTTCCTTTTAAAAATGATTTTGCCTGGAAGAGAATGGCCTCAGCAATTTAAAGTTGGATGCCGAGGTAACAAATACAAAGGAAAAAGGAAACAAAAGATGTGAGCCTTCCATGAAGTTGTATGTTTGTTTTATATTATCTTTTTACTCTGGCTTGAGAACTGTAGATGATGCTGGTGTGAGACTTGTAAACAATTCTAACAAGGAAATATAGATGTTGAGACAACAAAATTGTTAGACTACTCATTTTATAAACAGATTTATTTATCTAGTCACAGGTATGAAAATCAAATTAAATATTGACATTTATTTCCCTGTCCATTTGAATCTACAGGAATGAGGGATGGAACAGACCCTGTGGGAACCCATATGCTGGAGCAACTCAGCTGTTCTCAACCCAGCTAAAACAACTTCAAGAATTCAAGAACTGCAAAATGGGAAGTTTGGGGAGTCTTTTTATCTATACAAAATATTCTTAGGGTCTATGATACATTAAGGAAAATAGTTAACCCCCTAATGTAGAGTTCCAGATGAGTTACAGTATCCACTTTTCAAACCACTATTCAAAATGCCAGATCATATAATCTTTTTGTTAAAAGATAAATTATACTTTATTAATTTATGAGGTAAATTAATAACCTTTCAAGGATGCATGATCAATAAAACTACATCACTAGTGAAATTTCATATGGTTATATATGCAGGCATGTCAAATAGAGGTCTTCTCCATAGATCATTTGTAGTTTCACTATATTCATAAGAGCACAGACATATCCTTTTGGTTAGTATGGCGGGTGAGAGGTTGCCAGTAAGTCTCTGTAGCCAAGGTTATAAAATGCTAGAGGAGACAAATCATGAAAACAGTTGCTTGTGGGGTAGAGGATTCGCTATGGAAGTTATGTTTATAATGCTCATATCCTGGAAAAACAATGTGCTATCCATCCGTTTTATCCACTGATATTTTAATTCTGCATGTTTTCCCATTAGTTGATTAACGTAGCTAGGCTAACAGGTTAAAACATGTTAACACGTGGCCAGGTTAAAATAGGAGAGCTAATTTATTTGAGCTGAGATTTCGGTGAAAAGAAAAAGACACAATAATATGACAAATCCTGAAGGAAGAGTATTTGACCAAACAGAGAAAGAGAGTATTTTTCTTATAATGGACAATCACATTTAAAGGACTGTGGGCGGTCCTGTTCTTTGGAAGGACAATGACAGATGTATGATTGATGCCCTCCTCAAACTAGGGCATACCCGCTCCCAGTGCTCCCTCAGGCTCACATTCACAGTCCTCATTGAAGACTGGAATTTTGGCAGACCGATTTTAGGAGCACTGAGAAGGTGACAGGGAAGTTAGAAAGGAAGTAAAGAAAAGAAATCTCACTATCTTCTTCCCCGCATTACAAACTGTCAGTGAAGTACACAGCAGATATCGGCACTAATCAATCTTGGCTTGGCTGAAATTTCTAAAAGGACGATCTGAAAAAGGAGAGATTTTCAGTTTGGAATATGAAGGCTGAAAGAATGTTATTCATTACTATGAGATCACGAAGAGCAACTTGTCCACTAAATTTCAGAATAAGCCTCTTGTCCGTGGTCAGAGGTACATTACAGCACACAAAGCACTTAAATATTCTTTATCTTACTTTCTTTTTCACCATTTCTGGGAGCCATGTAGTATTCTCACTATAGACCTGATGAAATAGGATCTTGGGAGATCTCACAATTCAATTTGAAATCAGCCTTTTTTGAAATTCTTTGCAACTGCCTCAGTGGAGATTTTTTAAAGACATATAGATGCCATAACTTAAATTTATTGCACTGAGAAACCATTTTAGGCACAAAGGAATTAATTCAACAGGGTTTGTAGATAATAGAGCTCTATGGTATGTAGCGTTATTAGAATTGTTCAGTTAAATTCCTATTTTGAGATTTAAAACGTGGGAAGCAAGCAATTCCCACATCAAAACGTATGTCTTAAAAACACTAATAGGACACATAACTTTTAGTCCCTGCATTTTATGTCCCTATAAATGCAATGGTAACTACTATTCCAAGTCATGAAAAAATTACAATATGTTATTGTCCTCTAAGGAAAAAGAATCTGATTCTAATTAACAAAAGTCATAACTGTAAGACAAACTTTCAGAACATCATTACCTTAGAAATATTTAAAATATTTTAAAGAAGTTAAAGAATAATATTGGCTCTCTCTAAAACATCTTGCATATTGTTGAATAAAGAATATGAAATCATTGTTTATTTGTTTGTTTGACAGAGTCTTACTTTGTCACCCCCAATAGAGTGCCATGTCATCATAGCTCATAGTACTCTTGGGCTCAAGTGATTCTCTTGCCTCAGCCTCCCAAGTAGCTGGGACTACAGGCCCTACCACAATGCCCAGCAAGTTTTTTCTATTTTTAGTAGGGCCAGGGTCTCACTGTTGCTTAGCCAGATCTTGAGGTTGTGAGTTCAAGCAGTCCACCCACCTCAGTCTCCCAGAGTGCTAGGATTACAGGTGTGAACCACTGTGCCCCGCCCATTTGCTTTATTTCTTCCATATTATTATAAAATCCACATTAAACAAAACCCATTCATACAATTATATTGTTCAAACTTTGCCTTGTCCTATATTAATAACAGTTTGATTTTTCATTTTCCTTGGATTATATATACTTTATTTTAGAAGATATAAATAAGACTTTAAATAGAGAATTAACTCTTAAGATAAATTGTTACAGTAAAGAATCCACATTATTCTTCCATTTCTTTTCAGCTACTTTTTTGGGAGGACGGATTAAAACGAAGGTACATACAATTAAATTATATCATATATGTTTGTAAGGTAAAGTTCAAAGTCTGAATTATAGGTTAGTCCTTCACCCAGGAAGTGTGCCATTTACCCCTACAATGCACCCGATAGGTGAGAATTTACCAAGCGCCCTTCTCCTCTCACCTTGTTGAACTTAATTGTGTATTTCTTTTGTGAAAGCCTGTAGTGGTTGATCTACTATCCTATTGAAGTACATAGGATGCTTGCTTTTCCATTTTTGATATACTTTACTTAGGATAATGTTCTCCAACTCTATTCTTGAAATATACTTTCAGTTACTTTTAATTGATAATCTTCGTTAGGTGTGTCACCATTCCTCAAAGTAAATAGAACCATTTATAAGTGACTATTAAATAAGTAATAGATCCAAGCTTTCCAACTCCTTCTCAACAGGCGAGTTGTTCTCTTGCTTTAAATTTTGTACTCATGAACATATATAGTAAGAAACAAGGAAAACAATTGCTTGAACAAAGATTACGGTGTGTTTTGTAAATTCCTTTTATAGACAGGCATTGTCTAAATATCTAGCTATAGAAGAAATTGCAGGATTTCATATAATTGAAAGAGCATAGTATAAGTTGTATAAGCTTTTGGGTTATACACATTTTTTCCATCACATACATAAAGTAAAAAGAAATATTATAGTATTTTCTGCTTCAAATGGACACATTTCATTGACATTTCAGAAATAATTTTAAAAATGCTGATAAATACTAAAGCTTGGAATAAAATAACAAATAAACTAGAATGGCAGAGGAATAACAAACTAGAATGAGTTCCTCCCTGTGTTTCTTTCCCTATCCCTGTCACTTATAAAAATGTAATCTAGAATAGTAACAATATTGAGTGTCTCCTCCCATCTTCCCCCCCTTTCTTAGACATGACACCAAAAGCATAAACATTAAATTAAAAAAAAAACAACAAAGAAATCTGACTACATCAAGTTTAAAAACTTTGTGCTAACAGACACAATCAAGAAAATAAAAACACTACAGAATGAGAAAAAAAATAATTGGAAATTATATAATCTATAAAGGCTTACTATCCAGTTTCTATAAAGAACTCTTACTAATCAACAATAAAAAGAACTGAATTTTAAAAAGTGGGCAATATCATTGAGTAGACATTTCTTTGAAAATTGTCTAAGCAAGCACATAAAAATGTTCAATATCATTGCATTAGAGCAATGCATCTCAAAATCACAACAAAGTATTACTTCAAACATGGCAGAATTTATAATGCCAAAAAGAAAAAGAAAAGAAAGCATTCACAAGGATATGGAAAATTGGAACCCTTGTACACTGTAGATAAAAATATACAAAGGTTTAGTCACTGTCGTAAGCAGGTTGATCGTTTCTCCAAAAGTTAATCATAGAATCACACATGATTGTAACATCTCACTCTTAGCCGTATATTCAAACAACTGAATACAGATGGTCAGTTGCTTACACATGTATTTTATATTTACAGTAGAACTAGTCACACTAGCCAAAGGATGGAAATGGCCCAAATGTCCAAAAATGGATGAATGAATAAACAAGTTATGATCATTAACATATAGTTGGCCCTCCATATGGGTGGGTCCCACATCTGTGGAATCAATCAAGGATCAAAAATATGGATGGGGGGATCCCACAATGTTTCAAAAAAGCAAAATTTGAATTTGCCACACATCAAGTACTACAGTGAATACATAAAATGTTGTATGGTATTTTATTCAATAACATAAGTAATCTAGTGATGATTTAAAGTGGACGGGATGATATACATAGGCCATATATAAAAATACTATGCGATTTTATACTAAGGGACTTGAGCAATCATAGATATTTTATATGAGGGGGAGGTCCAGAACCAATCCCGCACAGATACCAAGAGATACTCAGGGTGTATATGTGTGTGTGTGCGCCTGTTACTTAGCCAAAAGAAATCCATAGAGATATACATGAGAGGGAATTGGAGAGAAACTGCTTGATGGATAATTGGTTTTACTTTGGAATGTTGAAAATGTTTAATTTTCTAAAAAATACATTTTGCATCTACACAGAGGTAAGACGACATTAAACATCTCTGAGACAGTGAGTCACAGCTTTGATCTCCAACCTAATGCATTCCTGAGGCAGTGGTTGACACCTGAAATCCATCACTATCAGAAGAGGGAGAACAAACTAGAGAAGGATTATGCCATGAGGGCGGCAGTTTTGGACCACTCGTCTTCTTAGTGTAGCAATAATGCTTGACATCGGAATATCCATTCTCTACCTTAAAGTCATTCATCTGCTTTGAAATAGGCAAACTGAATTTTATCCCAGTATTCATTTTTAATTGTTAGGATCATATAAATTAAGTCTAAATTTGGCATAAGTACTTAAAACTTTAGTCTTTATAAATAGAGAGATCCCAGTAAAGATTAAAACAAAATTAAGATAAATTGCAATGACTCTTAAGTAAGTTCAGTTAGAAATTGAGGAGACTAGAATACAGCTACGTTCATTTCCCATCCCTCCTCACTTTTGGTATTCTCATTTTCTATTTTTGAAAGTGTGATTTTCAGGGTTTTACTTCAGTAGGCAGTGTCCACCATTTAAGTGGCTTTTTTTCATTGTGTGAAACCCCAGGTGTTCTCTGCCTTTATTCTATTAAGTGACAATCATGCAGCAGATAGCTTAGTAGGAATTGTAATAGAACATATATGACATGTCACGTTCTACAGATCATTAAAGTAACGATGGTTCCTGTAGAGTCATGTTAATAAGTAACAGCTATATCTGCACTGGAGGAATTGCCCCAAATCAGCACCTTTATGGCTGAACTTGGCATGTCTCGAAGCAGTGTGCTTAGACTCATAAATCAACCGAGACATTAGGAATCAGACATTCCTAAATTCTCTAAACTGCGACATTTAGGTACACATGTGCAGCAAATGGCACTGTTTCCTGTCGTGGAATTATTTTCAATCTAATGGTACTGTTTCTTACACTATGAGCCAACTAACCCTATAAGCTAACTAAAAATCTTAGAAATTTCAACCAAATGTTTTATTTTTCTACAATATACCCTATTTTACTTCATAATGTTATATATAATTTGGGAGCAAATATCACCTTTGTACTGCCCCCAGGCAGGTCAGCCTCCCCTTTTAATAAACCTGGCCTGAATGTTCCTGCTGTGGCCTCATCTCTGGGTGACACTGCTTACACCTTTCATACACAAAATAAAATATCTTCACGTGATATTCTATGTACATTTGTAAAATATTTTTCTAGAAGTATATACAAGAAAATAGTTTGAGAGTTGCTACTTCAGAAACGGTATAGAGGTTGTGTGTTTAACATTTACATTTAAACATAGATATGATTTACTAGTATTTCTATTTTATTTTATTTTTAAATATGTTGAAAGATCTAGCGGAATGGCAGATACATTTCTAAATTTAAAAGGAAACAAAAAATATTCTAAAAATAAAGAGAAAGTGAATACCAATTCTTTTGCTAACGTCTAATTTAATCTCTCAAGATATTACATATGTGTATATATGCTTTATATGAGATAGAAGGAAATTTATATGTGTATATTGTATGCCATAAATACGTATCATTTTTATTTATCAAGAATTTTTTTAAAAAAGAGATAATGTATTTAAAACCCTGGTCACGGTACCGAGACTATGGTGAGCCCTAAATAAATGTTTTGCCACAGCAGTAACAATAAATAAATAAATAATTGTTGCTCAATAAGTAAACCAATTAGTTAATTAACTGATTATATACATTCAATAATATGATTTCTATATTCATTTATTAAGCTAATATGCATGGTGTTCTAAGAAGTATTTTAAGTATAATAAATTTAGACTTACCAACAAACCTGAGGTGAGTGCTAGTATATACCTTTTTTTTACAAGAAAATTAAAGCCTAGAGAAGCACAAATTGTCAGAGGCCATGAACTCGGAAATCAGTGGAATGAGGAACACATAGCCCACAGCAGTCTATTCCTTCATAGCCCAAGCTCTTTGAATCTTCTGTTTATAATAAAGCACCACCAGTGTAGTCTCTATTTTTCAAAGTTAAAATGTTAGTAATTAAAATAAACACTAAGGTCAAATTATTTTAGTGTGAGAAAAAAACAATTATTTAAAATATATAAAAAATAATTAGTCTCTAAGTATATAAATAAAGGATTTATTAAATATGCAATATAAATGACTTCTGGGTTAAAAAACAGTTTATAACAGTTTATATTTGAATGTGTGCCATACTTTATCAGTATCCTAACTATTCCTCAGTCTCAATGCTATATTAGTGGATTTAGTAGAATTACATATTTTAATTTATTTTAAGTAGGTTTCATCAATAATAATTTGCCTTTACCAAAATGATCCATTACAATGAAGAAAAATTTAAATATAAGAAGATGACAGTGTATTAAGTCTTTCTATTTCTAATTAATTGTAAGAAAATTTTAAATAAGTTTACAGCTCCTTTGTATAAAAAATAAGTCATATTATGCCATAGCACATTTTCTACAATCAAGCTAATAGTTTTAATTTGACTGTAAACATTAGTTATATGTGCAAGCTTAAGATATATGCTTTTCTTGGGTGCCTGTGGTTCAGTAGGTAGGGCATTGGCCCCATATACCAATCGTGGCAGGTTCAAACCTGGTCCTTGCCAGTCTATGACAAAAAAAATAGCCAGTCATTGTGGTGGGTGTCTGTAGTCCCAGCTACTCAGGAGGCTGAGGCAGTAGAATTGGCTAAGCCCGGGAGTTAGAAGTTGCTGTGAGCTTTGTGACTCCACAGCACTCTACCGTGGGCGAGGAAGTGAAACTCTGTCGATAAAAAAAAAAAAAAAAAATTTCCCCAAAATTCTAATCATTTTTGTGAATGTTAAATAATAAAGAAAGAAAACAAATATTTAATCATTATCTAGGAAAATAAAGAAAATATATTTTAAAGTTTGGTTACAAAATATTATTGAGTCTTATAAAGATCCAATAAGATTGCAAGTCTGTTTCATAGTCTACTTTCTATAAGGCACTTGCTCTTTTAAAATATAGGGTACTAATATATTAATACATTTTAATATACCTATAAAAAAGATGACTTAAAATAGAAATAAGATTTTGTGTGTGCATGTGTGTGTTTATAATAACTACAGCATACAATGATTTTTCCAAGGTGAGACAGTTACCTTGAAAAAACAAAGTACATATCTCATGTTATATTTTTGGGGAAAAACAACATTTCTTTATTTATTTTTATTTTTATTGTTGGGGATTCATTGACAGTACAAAGAAGGAGGTTATATTGATTGCATTTGTTAGGTAAAGGTCCTCTTATAATTGTGTCCTGCCACCAAAATGTGTGTCACACACTGTGTCCCCCTCACTACTTTCCTCCTTCCCTCTCTCTGCTCTCCCCTTCACCTCCCCCCACTGTGTACTAGGTTATTAATTGTCCTCATATCAGAATTGAGTACATAGGATTCTTGCTTCTCCATTCTTCTGATGCTTTACTAAGAAGAATGTGTTCCACTTCCATCCAGGTTAATACAAAAGATGTAAAGTTTCCATCTGTTTTGATGGCTGAATAGTATTCCATGGTATACATATACCACAGCTTGTTAATCCATCCCTGGATTAGTGGATATTTAGGCTGTTTCCACATTTTGATGATTGTAAATTGAGTTGTGATTAACAGTCTAGTGCAAGAGTCCTTATGGTAAAAGGATTTTTTTTTTCTTCTGGGTAACTGCTCAGTAAATGGGAATTACAGGATCAAATGGGAGGTCTAGTTTGAATTCTGTGAGGGTTCTCCATATTTCCTTCTGAAAATATTGTATTAGTTTGCAGTCCCACCAGCAGTGTAAAAGTATTCTCTTCTCTCCACATCTATGCCAGCATCTGCAGTTTTGAAATTTTGTGATGTGGGCTATTCTCACTGGGGTTAGATGATATCTCAGGGTGGTTTTAATTTGTATTTCTCTAATAATTAGGGATGATGAGCATTTTTCATATGTTTGTTAGCCGTTTGTCTGTCTTCTTTGGAGAAGGTTCTATTCATCTCTCTTGCCCAGTGATATAAGAGATTGTTGGTTCTTTTTATGTTGATTAATTTGAGTTCTCTGTAGATCTAGTTATCAAGCTTTTGTTTATTCAAAATATACAAATATCCTTTCCCATTCTAGAAGTTGTCTATTTGCTTTTGTTATTGTCCCCTTAGCTGTACAGAAGCTTTTCAGTTTAAGTCCCATTTGTTCATTTTTTTTGTTGTTGTAATTGCCATTCAAGTCTTCTTCATAAAGTCTTTCTCCAGGCCAATATCTTCAAGTGTTTTTCCCATACTTTGAGGATTTTTATTGTTTCCTGCCTAAAATTTAGCTCTTTTATCCACATTGAATCAATTTTAGTGTATGGAGAAAGGTGCAGGTCCAGTTTCAGTTTTTTACATATAGATATCCAGTTCTCCCAGCACCATTTAGTGAATAGGGAATCTTTCCCTCAGTGTATATTCTTATTTTGTTGTCAAATAGTAGGTGGCTGTAAGATGTTAGTCTCATCTCCTGGCTTTCTATTTGGTTCCAGATGTCTACGTCTCTATTTTTGTGACAACACCATGTTGTTTTGACCACTATTGCTTTGTAATACATCCTAAAGTCTGGTATGCTGATGGCCCCAGCTTTGGTTGTTTTCTTTTTTTTTTTTGAGACAGAGTCTCAAGCTATTGCCCTGTGTATAGTGCTGTGGTGTCACAGTTCACAGTAACCTCCGACTCGGGCTTACGCAATTCTCTTGCCTTAGCCTCCCAAGTAGCTGGGACTACAGACACCTGCCACAGCACCTGGCCATTTTTTGGTTGCGGTTGTCATTGTTGTTTTGGCAGACTTGGTCTGGATCTGAACTTGCTACCTCTGGTGTATGTGGCTGGCGACTTAGCCACTTGAGCTATAGGTACCAAGCCGCAGCTTTTTTTTATTACAAAGAATTACCTTGGCTATATGTGGCTTTTTTGTTTGTTTTCATACAAAATGAAGAATCATTTTTTACAAGTCTTGAAAGTATGATGTTGGTATTTTAATAGGGATGGCATTGAATCCATAGATTGGTTTGGGAAGTATAGGCATTTTAACAATGTTGATTCTTCCCAGCCATAAACATGGTATGTTCTTCCATTTATTAATATCTTCTGTTATTTCTTTTCTTAGCATTTCATAATTTTCTTTATAGAGGTCTTTCACCTCTTTTGTTAGGTATATTCCTATGTATTTCATTTTCTTTAATGACGGGGACTGTGTCTTTGATTAGCTTCTTATCTTGGCTGTTATTGGCATATACAAAGGCTACATACTGGTGGACATTGATTTTATACCCTGAGACATTCTGTATTTTTGATGACTTCCAAGAGTTATGATCGAATCTTTAGGGTTTTCTAAGAATAAGATCATATTGTCAACAAGTGGGAGAGTTTGACCTCCTCTGCTCCCATTTGGATGCCCTTTATTTCCTTCTCTGGCTTATATTGTCTAGAACTTCCAGCACTATATTGAATGGTTGTGGTGATAGAGGACAACTTTGTCTCATTCTAGTTTTAAGTGGAAACGCTTTCAGTTTTACTCCATTTAGTAAAATATTAGCTGTGGGTTTGTTGTAGTTGGCTTTGATCAGTTTAAGAAATGTGCCACTTATACTTTTCAGTGTTCTAATTAGAAAAGGATGCTTGATTTTACCGAATATTTTTTCTGCATCTATTGAGAGGATCATATGGTCTTTGTTTTTGCTCCTGTTGATATGGTGCATTATGTTTATGGACTTGTGTATGTTAAACCAGCCTTGCATCCTTGGGATGAAACCTACTTGATCACGATGTGATTTATGATTTTTTAGATGATAAGCTGTAATCCATTGGCTAGGATTTTGTTGAGAATTTTTGTTTCTGTATTCATTAGTGAAATTGGTCTGAAGTTCTCCTTTTTAGTTGGGTCTTTTCCTGGCTTTGGTATCAGGGTGATGTTTGCTTTGTAGAATGCATTGGGGAAGATTCTTTCCTCCTAAATTTTTTAGAATAATTTCTGCAGTATGGGAATAAGCTTTTCTTTGAATGTTTGATAGAATCCTAGTGTGAAGCCACCCAGACCAGGGAATTTTTGTGTTGGGACATTTTTTGTTTCTTTGGTCTCAGTGCTTGAAATTGGTCTGTTTGGGAAGTCTGTTTCTTCCTCACTAAATCTAGGGAGAGGTTGTGATTTCAAAAGCCTTTAGAAAGTGTACTGAAAGTATTAAATATTGTCAGAGTGATGAGGGCTAAATAAAATAATTGTTTTCTCCATATTTTATTGATATATTAATGACTTATTTTATGACTTATTTTGGTGATAAAACTATTTCAACATTTTTGTAAAGATGCTTAATCTGTATTTTTCTTCTATAAGACTTTTAATATTTATATTTGGATATAGTAAGCCTAAATATGTTATATGTGTGGCTGTTTTTTTACAGGAAGAACAATTGGTAACTGAAGAAGACTATATTAAAAGATTCAGAAATTATGTAAAGTAGAACTAACTGCAATCCTAATAAAAGGATGAATAACGAACAATGACATGGCCAGTCAATAGTATTTACTGAGTTCCTGGAGTTTCACTTAAAACAGGAGAGTCATTAGGAAAATCTGGTAATCATAAATAATGACACCAATCCATACATCCTATATCAATAATTTACAAGTTAATGACTGCACAAAGTCATATAAATTTAAGGGTGATTTTTCTCTTCTTTAATTCAGTTAAATGCATATATTATCCTTAACTAAAAATAACAATAAAATTATAATAAAAAAGCAACTGTACTATTTGCATAAAATACTTAGAGGAGCAATAAATCTGTACATTTGCACATAAATGACACCATCTACATGTGTATTGACATATGCCATTCCCTGACTCTTTCATAGCATGTAAACAATTATAAATCTTTTATCAGATGACTAGTTGATTTAATTTTTTTATTTGCCACAATAGGTCAAACTTTTTTTTTTTTTGAGATGGAGCCTCAAGCTATCGCCCTGGGTAGAGTGCCATGGCATCACAGCTCATAGCAACCTCCAACTCCTGGTCTCAAGCGAGTCTCCTGCCTCCGCCTCCCAAGTAGCTGGGACCACAGGCGCCTGCCACAACGCCCGGCCATTTTTGGGTTGCAGCCATCATTGTTGTTTGGCGGGCCCAGGCTGGGGATTCGAACCCGCCACCTTAGGTTTACATGGCTGGCACCTTAGCTGATTGAGCCACAGGCGCGGAGCGAATAGGTCAAACATTTAAACAACTCTTATTTAG
>CAUYQV010193929.1:0-14855 GCA_963574575.1 Galagoides demidoff | reverse complement strand
TCCCAGCTACTTGGGAGGCGGAGGCAGGAGACTCGCTTGAGCCCAGGAGTTGGAGGTTGCTATGAGCTGTGATGCCATGGCACTCTACCCAGGGGGATAGCTTGAGGCTCCGTCTCAAAAAAAAAAAAAAAAAAAAACAATTCATGTTTTCCAAACATTCAGTGAGATCAAAAAATGATGAACCAGCTAGACTTCAAGGTAGACTTGGGAGATGGTGAACTCAGAAGAGGGAGGAGTCCTCTCCAGTGAGCCAGACCACCTGAGGTTCTGCTCTAGCCCAGCCACGACAGCATTTTGGGGTTTTACTTTTTTTTTTTTTTGCACTTTTTGACTGGAGCTGGGTTTGAACCCACCACCTCCAGCATATGGGACAGGTGCCCTACTCCTTGAGCCACAGGCACCGCCCAAGATAGCATTTTAAAACAAAAGATGGTACATGCTTAATTCAATGAAAAAAATTAATCAAAATAAAACTATCAAGAAAATGAAACAACCAAAAATTATTATATGTCCTAGGAGGTCCAAAATCATTTGTCTCAAAGACAATTTCAGCTGTACTTAATGACCTCAATAAAAAATAAATTTTCCCTTGACCTATAGTCCCAAAACTTTAGTCTAATAAAAAAATGGCTTTCTGATACATACTCTATGTTTTCCCTTAAAACAAACAAACAAAAAAAAACTATATCATGGAAATCATTATATGTTTACAATGCCATCACTATTATTTGAGATTTTGATGCTTATGGAAAGAGTATGCTATATGAAAATAATGTGTATTTTTCTGAAATGAGCATGCCCCTCTCTAGTAACTGAAGGAACTCTTTAGCTTGTAAAGGATGGCCGAGCTAACTGGGCTGATGGCACACTCCATATTCATCTAGACATCACCTAGAATGAGACGGGAATGGTGTTCACTGGTATTGTCCAAAACCACGACTCTAATCAATGCTTAATGTCAACTGTGTTCATTTGAGTAAGTCATTCTATTTTTACCTGTCTTATAAGGAAATTAGTTAAAATAAGAAATTTTCCTAAGCCTCCTTATCTCTTAGTTGTCTGATAAATGGCCGACCATGTGAAAGGAGCTAAAAATGCACAATCCAGAAAGCACAGCTCTTTTCCTCTGAGGATAGGACCTGCACATTAAGAAGAACTATCAAAGCAAGATAGTTTGTGTGATATGTCAGATAAAGGGTGTTCAAGCATGTCACCATCTATTTTGTATTTTTGAATATTCCTTGGAAAAGATGATAATATTAAAGGCACTGATTAATAATGAACTTAGCATGAACATAAAAGTAATAAACGAGAAAACTTTATCTATATCTATATATTTTTGAGGTCAAAGTCATGTGACTAGTTGAATATTTTTGAGATAATGTTCAAGCCAGTGAACGGTATTTTAGAAAGTCTATGTAACAAGTAACACTTCATGCAGTGATTTCTTTGCCATGTACTTTAAAAAGAATTATCATTTTCCTCTCAAAACATGTTATTTAGAAAATATCCCCTCTAGGAACAGTTGAGTTCAATAGCTTGAGCTGCCCAGTGAGACAAACTTGTTTCAAGATCGAATTCAAAGTCCAGAAAACCTTTCAAAGTGATTCTTGGTCTAGGTTACTTGACTGAGAAGAAGAACAAGTAAGTAAGTGTAGACCTCCTGCCAATCAGATCAGGAAAAACTCCATGAAGACAGGAAAGTGATCTGCAGTTAAAAATAAAACAAAGTAAAACAATCTGAAGACCAATCACCCCAAGAACATCAAATGCTTCCATCTTCTCTTCTGAAACCCGACTCCCTCAAGCAGTTAAGTGAACTTTAAAGTCTCTGGCAAGTAATTCAGTAATCAATTTGCATTAGAGCTCCAGGCTCTAGGAAGAGAAGAAGTCACACCATCAGGTACTTCATAAAACAATCTTAGATGGAAGATCCTGAAATAAGCTGTGTAAGTTCCTTGTAAACTCCCGAATCATTAGCTAAGCATTGGAAGGTGCAGTTGCCTCCTGATGTCCTTCAACTTACTTTAAATGTTAATTGTGGAAATGGCTTTCATCAGGTTTCAGGAATCAACAAATTTCTTTACTAGAATTATGTTCTAAAAACATTTCTAGGTGGAAAAAAAACTCACATTAACATAGACTTAAAGCCGAAGCACTCTTGGGGGAAAGGGAGTGAAAATTTCCTTTTACAAATAACAAAACTGAGGCCTGCAGAATTCACGCCTCTTCTCCAAGTCACCCAGATGGGCGCCGGCTGCACTGAACTCTTTTCCTAGTGCTCTTTTTACTACACCACCAAGGGCTAAGATCAAATGACAACTTCTTGTTTAGAAAATTAAGCTATAATTCACAAAGCAAGGTCTCATTTCAGTCCTCTTTAGAGTTTTTCTAAATGATACTTCCCTGGTCTGGTTTGGGGAGACTTAAAGTCCCATAACAATACTTAGATATGATTCATTCACAGGTTGACATTTTCAGATTCCCGGCTGAATCTTTAAATGGTAATAGGTCTTTACTATGTTTTATTGTAACCATCCAGCCCAAGCAGCCACTCAGGTCTTTGGCTCATTCTCAAGCTTTGAAATTTTGTGGAATGGAGATGTAAAAAACAAATCTTCCTAATTATTATCACCATAATCACTGTTGTTCTACAATAGAAAGGCTTTATGGCCGTTGGTCAGTGACACTTCTTGCCCTTAGCAGTGGAATTAAGTCCTTAATACAAAAGAGCAGGTGGTTATTTTCAATTATTTGCACTGCATGATTAAAATAAATAGAGGACATCATTCAAACAATATAATTTACAATAATTTTAGGCCAAAAACAGCTTAAATTTTGTTTAATTTCTAGGCTTAGTTCCTCTCATTCGTAGTCTTCCTGGCTATGTGCTATGTTTGTCATTCTCCAGCTGACGAGGTCTTGATTAAAACCCTTTACTGTTATTTTGGACTTGAACTAAAAGGAATATTAATTTTTGGCTAGTTTTTAATCAGTTTGAGTTGTCGACTCAGAAATCACTTTAACTAAGCTCTAATCTATTACCCAGACATTCCCAGGTCCTGCCAAAGTGACTTTACCTTTGCTGGTTTATGCTTCTCTGCTGTTACTACTTTTCTATTCAGTCATGCTTCCAACCAAGATGAATTCTCTCTTTTTAACATATTAAATTATTTTTAATTTTTATGTTCTTGGATGTTAGAGTTGTCTTTTGCCGAAATTTCCAACTTGAAAAGTAAGCACCCTGAAAATAAGGGTCTTGCTTTAATTCTTGGTATCCTCATCAGACTTATGTGCTTTTATTCATTTGCTAATCATTGATAATGACTTAACATATTCCTCAAACTACTGACACAGTGATGAATAACATGGGATTCCTGATTCTCAAATTGGTCTAATGAAGATTTATTTGTGTAATCCATTCCATGCCTGCAACCATCAGCAAGATGGAATGTCTGCAGATGTATAAGAAATCCAGATAATTTCAGCAAATTCAACAAACTCAGAGAGAACACAGACTGCCTCAATTGTTCTGATAGTGAACACAATTCTCCATTTCATATGCCTGGGTAAGTGTGTAAGAAAGAACTGTGATGAAGTCATGAGATTCTTCAGCCTGGTGATGGTGATCACAGGAGAATCAGTACCAGATCTCACAGTATGCTTGAATAACATAGCCCAACGTTCTACACATTCTATAGCAAAGAATTGGATATAGCCTAGTCCAGGGGCTTTGAGAATTTAGTAAGCAACAGAGAAACCTAGAAGACAATACCTTAACCAGTTGAAATTTGGGGGGAAGTATCTCTATGATTTTCTGGAATAGGGAGGAAATCCTCTCTATAAATGGAGAGTCACTTTTTTGTAGTGTTTAAGTAGCACCAATTCCCATCTCTTTGTCTCCTGAATAAAATCCCTAGATAAACACAGAGCACAAATCACATAGTAGAAATTAGGACTATTTAAAACCAGCATTACGGCAGGATTATGTAAGTTCTAGATTATATAAATTCTATATACTAAAAATTCTACGAAATGCAAATTTCTCTTAACAAGGAATTATATAACTTCATAACCATAGAAAAATGTGATATTGATTTCATAAGAAAGAAAATGCATTTACTCAGGGTTTTGGTGATACATTTCTATTTATCACAACTGCTTCATTCCATCAAACCATTTCTCATCCTTTTAAGTGTTGATTTAGGCTTAGCAGAAAAGTAATGGAAGCAACAACATAAATGAAATAAAATATATGTAGCTTTAGTTTGTTTATTCCTTCCTCATCTCAGACTTCCTGAAACAACTTGTGAAGTCAACAGTAAAAATAAAACTCAGCCAATCCTGTGAGGCATCTAGCCACATATTTTTATAACAACAGTTATAAGAAGCAAAAATCAGGAAAGATATGCCATTTATTTTGACAAAAAGTTGTGTATTTATAAGATTTATAATCGAAAGTGGAAATTTGTTATCATGTGAAAACTTTAGGCAATGCAATTCAACAAAGGAGATGGATTTTGAAAGTGACAAGAAAAAAAACCAAAACGGTTCTTTATAGAGATCCTGGTATTTCACCACCCATTTGATGATATACAACTCTGTATGAGAGTTGTTTCTGAAGTTGACCTGATGGAAACATTAGAGGGTGGATTAAAGCATCAAGTCGGATTAGGATAAGTATCAAACCAGTTTTCTTCTGTATTTAGTTCACAGAGTTCTATCTTCCCAGACTAAAACTATAAGGCGGTTCCACTCTGCACATCAGATTCTTAGGCACTCAGGTCCTAGATTCAAGGGAACCTCATGTTTGAAAGAGACATCACATCTTTAAGCTCTGGAGTCTTTAAATAGCGCCACTGAAAACAGTGTACAAAGACTGAGGACAGAGAAGACATGGCAGTAAGGGGTGACAGAGGCTTCAAACTTAAAAACTCTCAGATCTAGGGTCATTTTCAAAAGTTTAATTCCTTTTAAATGGGTTATTGTATTCAAATGAAGTCTGCATGCCATCTGTCCTTGAAGTCATTTAAATTAATTTTATGACACTTATGGGGAAGAGAGGCCATTTTTAACTCAGTATAGTCTTCTTACTGCTATCAATCACTAATTAGAATTAATTATTATTAATAAGACTGGGAGTCTTCCTTTTTCTCAAGTATTTTAAATCATTTATCAAAGAATGACATGACTGTCTCTTCTTTAGAATACTGAAGTCGTAGGGGCATGACTTTTGGGTGGATGCTACTGAAGTGATGATTTTAGTCAGATGTGTAACAATAATGCTATCTAAAAGCTACATTTAACCAAGAGAGCAGTATTTTTGAAACAGCAGGCAGTATAAAAGTGCTTTGTGAATATTAACATATTCTAGCAAATTAGTTTGCACTCATTATCATAAGCAATTACTTACTGTTTAGATGCAGCTCATATTAAATTGGCAAGCAATTTGCAAGAATTAAAACATAACAGAGAGAGCTTTCTGAAAGTTCAGCAGTATTCTGAGAC
This sequence comes from Galagoides demidoff, assembly GCA_963574575.1. Taxonomy (NCBI): domain Eukaryota; kingdom Metazoa; phylum Chordata; class Mammalia; order Primates; family Galagidae; genus Galagoides; species Galagoides demidoff. The sequence continues at coordinate 9,347 of CAUYQV010193929.1, read as the reverse complement.
AAATGACACTACTAGGTTCATAGACCATGTACCCAATGTAGTTACCCATTAAACATAGTTAGAATGGAAATAGTGGTTGGGTGCCTACGTGGGATTTTAATGCAAGATCACTTGGTAACCACTATTTGGATACTATCAATAGAATTGTACATGTAAGACGTTATTTTTTAAAAGCCCGAAAAAGGCTTTGTTTTTTAAATATGAAGTAGATGTCAAGCTGACTAAATTTCAGCGGTTCTAACCCATCACATTGTCTCAAGACATTTGATGATATTTAATGGTCCCCTTTAAAGAAGTTTCTAGTGTCTGGATTATTCTTTCTACGTACTGTTGATGCTTCTTTTACCCATTTCATCTTCTTAAAGGACAGAATACTAGAGAATTAGCTGGACATTTATCTGTCTGCTTCAGTACAAATTTCCTATTGTCCCTTGCAGTTAGAAGGGGCTATGTGACTAAGTTTTGGCCAATAGTACACAGACAAAAATCATGTGTGATTCTTCCAATTCAGGCCCTGAGATATACCTCACTCTCCTAGGCCCTTACCTCTGTCCTCTTGATGAGTGAGGACAAAACCTGAGCCAGATACGTTAGACTCTTAAAAAGTCAAATTACAGTATCCTCTCCTTGGACAACTGAATTGTAACTATTATGTCAGAAAAAAATATATTATATTTATGGGTCTCCTTTTTAGAGTAAAGGATGCTTATATACCTTTTAAAACAAAATAACCAAACATTTCCATGGTTTTTTTTTCATCCTCATGACAGTCAAGTATTTGATAGAGACGTTATTATTATCATCTCTATTTTATAAGTTTAAAAAATTGGTATTCACAGAGGTAAAATTATTTGTCCATATAAAGTAAAGTAAATAAAGTAATGTAAAACTTTTCCTATCTAAACCTTCCAAAAAGGCTAGCAATAATAGATTAGTAATTAGTTACTAATAATAGATTAGTAATAATCTATTATTGTTTTTATAGTAAACTAATGTTATCCCATGGATTCTATGGGACATCATATGTTTTCATGGATTTTCCCTATTCTCCAATTCCTTTTTCCCTTACAAAAACAAAATGGCACATATTTGAAAAATATGGTAAAGATATTGCCTGTGACCCTGGTGCAAAGTGAAATTAACTGACACACTCAGGACACTCAGCTTGAGTACACAGCTTTGACTTTAGAACATTTACAAAAACTTCCTCTGCCTCTTTGAGATTTAAAGCTTCTCCCAGCTTCTTGCCAGTTATACACCTTTCTCAAGGGCCTTGGGGCTGGGAATTTTAAATACAATCATTAATAAAGACAGTGCCCTTACCAACAAGTCTCCATCTCCCACCCTCTGGGAAGGGAGGGGCCTAACCTCCATAAATGCCAATTATCAAATATCTCTGTACTATACTTATAACAAAAAACTTATTAATGGAAGCTTAGGTAAAACAGAAAAAAACGTGTGTTAAAATCTGTATACCAGGAACTTGTATCAATGTCTTGAAAAAACTACAGTTTGGAAAACAGCAACCAAGTTGTACATTGAAAAAAGACACTTCAGAAAAAAAATCTAGTAGCATTTGTATTTCTTTTTGAATATGAAATTTAAAATAAAACACAAAGTTCTAATTGTCTTTTTGCAAAGTCAGTCACACAAATTTTTTGGCTTGCTAATGCACATAGTTATTTTTACACGATACTGCAGTCTAGCAAATGTGCAATTGCATTATGTCTAAAAAGAGTATAAACTTTAATTAATAAACATTTTATTGCCAAAACATGCTAATTATCATGTGAGTGATCATTTTGTTGCTAGCAGAGGGTCTTGGCTCAATGATGACTTCTGACTAATAGAGAAATTTCTTTAAATTAGATGACAATGAAGTCTGCGGCAGCAATTGAGGAAAGATTTCTCTGCAGCATGCAATGCTGTTTGATAGCATTTTACCCACAGTTGAAGTCTTTCAAAATTAGAGTCAAATTGCTCAAGCTCTGTCACTGCTTTCTGTACTAAGGTTAGGTAATAACTGAAATCCTTTGTTGTCACTGCAACAATGTTCAAAGCCTCTTCATTAGAAGTGATTTCATTTCAGGGAAAGCCTTTTATTGTTCCTTCATAAGAAGCAACTGCTCATGTGTTCAAGTCTTGTCATGAGATTGCAATAATCTAGTCTCATGTTCAGGTTCCACTTCTAATGCCAGTTCTTTATTACCCCCACATCTGGAGTTACTTTCTTTACTGCCGTCTTGAACGTTTCAAAGTTATCGGTGAAGGTTGGAATCATCTCCTGAACTCTTCTTAATGTAGATTTTTGACCTTCCTCCATGTATCATGAATGTTCTTAATAGCACCTAGAAGGGTGAATCCTTTGCAGAAAGTTTATAATTTACTTTATTCAGATCCAGCAATGCAATAACTATCTATGGCAGCCGTAGCCTTACAAAATGTATTTTAAATAGTAAGACTTCAGAGTCAAAATTATTGCTGGTCCATGGGCTGCCGGATGGATGCTGTGGTAGGGGGCATGGGAACGATGTTAATGCTAATGTCCTTGGACATCTCCATCAGAGCCCTGGAGTGACTGGGGACAGTGTCAATGAGTAGTAACATTTTGAAAAGAATATTTCCTTTTTCTGAGTAGAACATCTCAACAGTGGTCTTAAAAGAGTATTTCAAAATGTATGTGAAAATAGCACACAGCACACTGTACCCCATGATCACATTAATGTACATAGTTTACTATAAAACATAAAAAAAAATATCCAGTAAACCACAGAATACACAGGTGGGCCGTTATCAGGTTTGCTGTTCCATTGACAGAGATTCTCCCTAACAAGAGAATCAACCTGTCCTTTGAAGCTTGCAGCCAGGCATGGACTTCTCTCTAGCTGTGAAAGTCCTAGATGGCATCTTCTTTTAAATATAAGCCTTGTATAAGGCTTCTTTTGAACATTTGAAAACATGTCATTTGGTGCAGCCACCATCCTGGATGATCTTGGCTAGAATAAATAACTCCCTGCAGCTCTACAGCAGCAGTGGCTGCTCGCCTCACACTGCTAAGTCAGGGAGACAGTCTTTTCCAGTTAACCTCATGAACCAACTTCTGCTGACTTCAAACTTCTGATGCTTTCTCACCTCGGTCAGCCTACACAGAGGTGAAGAAAGCCAGGCCCTATTCCTGTATTAGGCTTTGACTTAAGGGAATGTTTTGGCTCTGATCTTTTACCCTGAACACTAAAACGTTCTCTATATCAGCAGTAAGCCTGTTTTGCTTTCTTACTATTTTTTTCTTTCTTTTTTTATTTTTTGAGACAGAGCCTTAAGCTATCACCATGGGTAGAGTGCTATGGTGTCACAACTCATAGCAACCTCAAAGTCTTGAGCTTAAGCGAGTCTCCTGCCTCAGCCTCCCGAGTAGCTGGGACTACAGATGCCCGCCACAATGCCTGGCTATTTTTTGGTTGCAGTTGTCACTGTTTGGCAGGCCCCAGGCTGGATTTGAACCCACCAGCTTTGAGGTATGTGGCTGGCACCTTAGCCGCTTGAGCTACAGGTGCCACCGCTTTCTTCCTATTTGTAAGTTCATTGGAGTAGCAACTGCGCTTTCCTCCAAGAATTTTTCCTTTGCATTCATGAATTCGGCTAATTGTCTGGAACAAGAGATGCAGCATTCAGTCTATCTTGGCTTTCCATATGCCTTCCTCACTGAGCTTAATTATTTCTAGCTTTTGAGTTAAAGGAAGAGATTGGCAACTGCTCCTTTCACTTCAACACTCAGAGGCCACTATAGGCTCGTTAATTGGCCTAATTTAGATATTTTTGTGTCTCAGGGAATAGGGAGGGCTAAAGACAGGGAGAGACGGGGAAAAGGCCAGCTGGTGGTACAATTAGAACACAAACAACATTTCTTGTTTAGATCTTATATGGGTGTAGTTCATGGTGGCACTAGAACAATTACAATGGTAACATCAAAATTAGTGATCATGGATCACCATAACAGATACGATAATAATCAAAAAGCTTCAAAAATTTGAGATTTACCAAAATATGACACAGAGGCATGACATAAACAGAATGCTGTTGGAAAATGGATCCAGAAGACTTGCTGAATGCACAATTGCCACGAACCTTCAATCTGTAAATAACATAAACATGCCAAGAAAAAACCTAAGCACAGAATCACTGCGGTATACCTGCATATTTACACGCTCTTCTCTTTCTCAAGTTTAATAAGTATGTGCCTAAAATACAGAATTTTTAAAAATACGGTTAAGAATAACATGTATATACCTCAGAAAATAAAATAAAATGCCACGTTCTCAAATCAGAGAAGGTTAATTTTTGGATACTATGCTGGGGACAGATAAAGTATGATAGCAAAACTGAATAAATGAAAACCAAAGAATAGCCCTTCTCTAAAGTACATTTATTTTGGTTCTACTAAAATTCTAGAGTCTTTTCAAAACTAAAATAAGAAGGCTGCAAACCAGAGAAAATTTGTCAAGCTGGGATGTCGGCAATTCTTATGCAAATAAACATTTAAAATGATTATGAAGAGAGCATTATAAAGGATAGAAAAGTGAAACATTTTCCCTATGAAATGTGACTAGCTTTTTGAGCAACCTGAAAATTTCACATCAAAACTTTTAAAGTGTCAACCAGTTTGGTGAAAATATTTCAAATTGTATATAAAAGCAGCACATTGTACCCCATGAGGGCATTAATGTGCACAGCTATGATTTAATTAAAAAATAAATAAATAAGTAATTTTAAAAAACTTTTAAAGCACTTTCTTTATTCTTCTGCCATTTTAAAATTTATAAGCAACATTTATTTTTATATTCATTTATCATGTCTGCAGCTATTTGGTAAATACCATTTCTCTTACATGTACCGTATTATAGCACGTCAAGGCTTAGCTTCTCAAAATAGTGCCACCAGTTTCTCTTGCAATCTCACCATCAATATGAAAGACATAATCAACAATGTCTGCATCTGTGAGTCAGATGTACGGAATGGATTCAGCATCAGAAACGACATTTTCCACTGTAACCTACCAGAGCCTTCACCAAGAAAAGCTGATCAAATATTTCTGAGCCCATAGAGAAGGGACAGCATGCTGGAATAAGAGTACAGGGAAATGTACAAAACAGCAGTGTTCCTACAACAAGCAGCCTGCTCACTCATTCTGGAGAAACCAGCGGCCATACCTCTTACTATCTTCTGCTTAACAGTCTTGCAGATAATCTTCAGCATGCCCAAAGAAACTCGGGCCATGAAGTCTGGGTTTAGCATTAAAGCAAAAACACAGGGATGGTAAGACACAGGTGTGAGAAGCACAAAGGAGGTAATGGGGACTTCTGATAATTGACTGGTTGTGAGGAGAGAAGAGGAAGAAATCAAAAGTCCCACCTAGAATCTGGACCTGGAAAGGGGGTCGATGATATCCCAGTCACTGAGATACAAAACATCAGAGAAGGGACAAGCTGCAGCAGGAGGATAAGAAGTTGGCTATGTCTGAATTGAGCGCACTCTTCCAGTTTCAGAATATTGCATCATTCATAGTCTTCTAATGCTTAAAACACTAATGTGTACATAGAAGACATTTTTCATATAAGTTTGAAGGTATATTCAAATGAATGACTTGTCTGCCCTTTTTCTTAAAACATTTTTTAAATAAAACCACAAGTCATTCAACATAGCTAACTTGTATCTCTTCATCTCCTTTAAATTACTCTTAAAATGTAATATTCAGCTTTTAACAAGACCTTTGCAAGAAACCCACATGAACTGGCTATGTTTATTACATGAACATTTGCAGTGTTCCTTTTCTTTCAATAATTTTGAGAAATTGTTTTATGGAAAAGGCTTTATTATACCTCATCGCCCCAGTATGCCTTTGTATGATTGCTATTGGGTTTTCTGCATATATTTACTTGGTTAACTCATTGTTTTTTTTTTATTGTTTAGTTGATTTATTTCCTCTGCTCCTCTAGTTTTTTATTAACTCCTTTATGGATACAGAGCTTGTTAAGTCAGGGTTTGTTGGTTTACTAGCTGTGTTGCAGAGGTGAACAACAGGGTTAAGGGTAATGATACTGGCTGAGCTTAGCCTCAAATCCCTGTACATTTGGGTCAAGCCAGGGTATCTGCATTTCTTCTACTTTACATGGTGGGAGGAGAGGAGTGATGGAATCCATTATAATTGAAATGTATGTTCTGTACCCTATCAACCGTGTTGACCCTCAGCATAATGTTTTTTTAAAGCCTTTTTCTAAAAACAAGTCACCTAATGTGCATGATGCAATGGTACTTTTCAAAACTATTAAGAAAAGAGTATAATTGTGATGGATGTGTTATTTAGTTCAATATAAGCACTTCACCTTGTATATCTAATCAGTACACTGAACCCCATAAATGCATCAATGTACACAGTTATGATTTAATAAAAAAAAATAAATGAATAAAAACAAGTCTAGTTAGATAATCTGTATCATAACCATTATTCTGATCTTTCAAGACTCCTCTCTCTTTTAGAACACAGTGGGAATGGCTAATGGTAGCCCATCTGATGCCTTCAGGGAAAGTAGAAAAAAGCAAAATTTCCCAAAACCCTTTACTTACACCTGCTGAAAATGGCCATAGTACATTGATTTTTGTCAGAAGAAACATGTACTTTCTATCTCCTAACAAAATGTCATATTAAATATGCAACTCCACAGCAGGAACATGGGTGATCTCACCTTCACTTGTGCAAACAGACATGGCTTCCCTTTACGGACATGTAGAAAACTATTACAGTTTAATTTAAGAGGGAGAGTCAACTCATCTTGAACCCTGTTGTTCTGTGGATATAATCATGTTCCTCAGCAGGAGAAAAATGCCAGAGACGCAGAAAAGAATCATAATTCCATAGTTTCTATTCAACCACTTTCTTTTACGCAAAGTAAATGCAGAAAAGAATCATAATTCCATAGTTCCTATTCAACCACTTTCTTTTACGCAAAGTAAACACTAGTGGCAAAGGAAGTTCAAGGTTGCTTCTTTTCTTTTAAGGACGTCTTTTCCAGATTTAAAATAAGTAAGATTATCTGCAGACCTAACTTGCATAAATGAAATTCCTGAAAAGAAAGACAGTATCAGAGCAGTGCCAATTCTAGACGTATGAAGAACTAAACCACAGAAGCTCAAGCCACATAACTCATATTTGAAGCACAGATCTTAGCAAGACAAAGTTGTGACTTGAAAAAAATGAGACATTCAAAATCCTCAGGAGATGATTTTCCTCTCCATTTTCTCTATGGCTGCCCCAAAGTATGGATTCAATTTTGAGGCAGGTTAAACTGGGGGCCCGCGTGGGAATATATGGTTAATGAATCTCGTACAAACTTCCCTCTTTTCAATTGAAAAATTAAAAGAATAAAGAAAAAAATCCTCAAAGAGATTTGATGGATTTTACAATCTTTCCAAAATCCTCCCCCCAACCCCCAGATTAATTTCAGACCATGGTAAAGACAACCAGACTGCTAATTAAACTATTAACTCTTTCTTCTAAATTGCAAACCTTCCAGCATTTATATTTTAGAGGCTAACCCCCACCACGGCTCTGAAGCCTCCAAAAGAAATAGACTTCCCACACATATCCAGAGGAGTTCATACTCCTAACCTGGGGTCAAGTTTGACCCTGCAAGTGAAGTCACACACACTAACTCTCAAAATATTTCATGATTTTTTTCCCTGACTTTGCTTAATAAATTTATGTAATTAGGAAAGCCTCCAAGGTAAGCCCAGACAGGTTCATTTATCTTGCAGCTGAATTGAAAGGTGATAGAATGAAAGCGCCTCTCTAACTCTTTGGAAAGCAGCTGGATTACTTTCTAGTGAATGGAAGGTGAACCTGACTCAGAATAAAATGCAAGTGAAAGAAAATGGTGGAGATGTGCTGACGTCTGGAGGCCTCTGCAGGCTCCATTCATGAGACACACGGACACTCACTGTAACTGTAATGCTGCTCAGATTACTCTAAAAGGTATGCATGAGTTAAATTTAAAAATAAACAAACGGTGTAGCCAATTTAGCCACAAAAAGATTCCATAATTTCGAGAAAAATGTTAACAATATGAAAATATGCAAAAATACTATTTCTTTTTCTACATTAATTGAATTTTTTACCTTTTGCACAAGACCAATGTCTACATTCTGAGTTCATTAACAGATTCTCCGGGTTCTATGTTACAACGAGTAAAAATAAGATTGCAAGTGATTATAGTTTCCAAGCCCCCATGTGATATGGAAGCACTTAAACTGCATGCAGGACAGTAGAGATCTAATCTGATTCTGGTGCTCTGTGACTTTGCCTAAGGTACTGAAACTATACAATAATCCTCATTCATTTTCTCCTTCGTAAAAAAAGGGCGGGAGGGGGGGTTGTTCCAGGTAATTTCTATAGTCATTTCCAGCTCCATTCCCCAAGTTTAAAATGTCATTCCACTAAAGCTGGTGTTAACCTTGAACTTGACCCCAGAGTGCACTAAACCTGAAGTAAGAAGTTTTATTTACCACTGAGACACCATAGAAGAGTAATGTGCAATGATTTACTTAGGTAGATACTTGCTTCTCTCCTATTTGACTTTAAACCATGATTGTACGGAATGCTCTCTATAGTTTATGGTTGTGAAATGACATAGTTGAGGATTATTTCATTTTGTGTAAGAATTCTTTTCTTTTGTGCAAGAATTCTTTCCATGAAAATTAAGACAAATATGGAAAAGAAAAATGAACAGTTTACTGGCTGAGCATGGCCAGCAGTTGACATTTTTATTTTCAGAAATCATAAACCCTACATGACCGGTCTAGTGCCTTGGCCCCAAATCAATACAATACAGAATCCACAGACATGGCAGTTTAAAGTGAGCACCACATTTATTAAAACCTAGTTATCTAATTACTGAGCTCTTCTCACTTAAAATCTATAATTGCTACAGTTATACTAAAAGGTTGGGTTAAATGTTATTAAACAAAAACATGCTGGCTGACTTGTTTTGTGAATACACATACAGATAATTCCTGCTCAGTACAAAATCCTTCTAGACTGGCATTATTATAAACCTAATAGTAGGTTCTATTTTCATAAATATGACTCATATCTAGAAAGGGATTCATTACCCTATTATAGGAAGGAGTTTAAGTTGTGAAAATACTAAGAGAAGTCAAAGCATATACTTCACTGTTATGTAGCTGCAGGGATTTTAATTTCTCTATTTTTCTGGTTAGAAACCCCAAGCATCTACTCATTGGTCCGCAGCTTGTTACTTCTTATCTGAAGGTAATCCTGCACGCTCATCATGATC
>CAUYQV010193928.1:0-27611 GCA_963574575.1 Galagoides demidoff | reverse complement strand
ACAGCTCATAGCAACCTCCAACTCCTGGGCTCAAGCGAGTCTCCTGCCTCCGCCTCCCAAGTAGCTGGGACCACAGGCGCCCGCCACAACGCCTGGCCATTTTTTTTTTTGGTTGCAGCCATCATTGTTGTTTGGCGGGCCCGGGCTGGGGATTCGAACCCACCACCTTAGGTGTGTGTGGCTGGCGCTTTAGCCGATAGAGCCACAGGCACCGAGCCAGATTGGTGCCGTTTAAGACTAGTTTAAGTGGAGTTCTTATTCCCCATCACAAATGATAACAGATACTCTGTTCGATAAACTTTCTCTTCAGTTTCAGTTTTGGGTAAACCCAAGATTTGCTTTGCTAACAGACATGTAAATATGTATGTAGGGGAAATTACGATAAATTCCAATAAAGTGCAATTTTACATAGCAAAGTGATTTTCCTTATTTGTTAGTGGATGCTCACTAGTATAGTGTTTGCCCTGATATTCTGTGTTCTCGGTGAAAAATTGTCTAATATGAAAAACAATTTTTCTTTCCCCTCTCAATTAGTATGTGGTAGTTTATATCGTGGATATGTTGGTGGTTGAGAAAAAGAATGGAGTTTGCATGAGGGCCTCTTTTTTTTTTTTTTTTGCCAAGAAAATAGTTACTTTTCAGGTAATCCACCTAACAATGTCTACCTAGACTTTTTCTATTCTAGCTTCTCAATATACTTAGACTCTTAAGCCAAGTTTTAAGTCAAAACTGAAAAAGGAAAAACGCAAAGGCATTTAATGGAAGAAAATGTTAAGTGTAAAGTACTGGCAACACCTGTTTTTCCTACTTATTGAGAGTAATTTTGTTCAAATTTATGAGAGAGAAGGTGATTATGATTGTTCAAGGTAGCTGCTGGCAGCAGGACCACAGTTTTGGGGATAGACAGGTGTGGATGAGTTAATATAGAATGAGGGGATATAAATTCTGGCAGCTATTCTAGAAATAACGTGTAGTGCTTGGTAAAAATACAGATTTTTAGATCAGAATCTTTGGGATATTGGTTTTTATATCAAGACAAGTTTATTTGAAGTGACAGGAAGGACTGTAGGTAGCTGAAAATGTATGAGATTGGGAGCCTGGGAATTTTCATTTTAATTCTCCAGGTTATTCCTATGTTCATTTGTTTATTCTGTAAAGATACATCAGCATCTAATGTATTTCAAGCATTGTATTCTAATAAGCAGATGGCATACATTGGGTGTCAACAGATATGGTCCCCATGTGGACCATAACCTTGATCCTTATTATATAGCAAGTTAAGCCTAACCTAATTTGAGGAAATAAAACAGAGCTAAAAGATGACCAAGGAGACAAGGAAAGCATCTCTTCCTGCAATCAGAAGTGATTTGACTCAGAGATGAGTGAAGTTTAAACTGGTTTCTGAGTACTGGGCTTCCCCTAAGAATCCTTTGCCAGGGTAAATGTTTCTCATTTAACCGTCCTAAATGCTAGAAAGTTGTGAACCTCTGGAACACGTTTTGCAGTCAGTGACTTCTGTATAATCTCTGGCAATGAGTGTTTCAGTATCTTCTTTATGGATTGTTCTTACACCAGGAATTGACATAGCTTCTAAAGGTCTTTGCTTGGATGTCACTTTTACAGTAAGGTGACCCTACTTAAAATAATTGCAGCCCTTAATTTTATGCCACCTTAATACTATCTTACAAACTATATGATTTTAGTTTAGTAATTGTATATTTGTGTATTGTCTACCTCTATAAACTCCAGAGTAGGAATTTTTAAATATTTTGTTCACTGGAGTATCTTCAACTCAGAGCCTAGTACTGAATAAATAATTTTGAAATGATTGAATGGATGAAAAGAAGTAACAAAATAACAAGTGATAGTGGAAATAACAGGCTTTTTCCACATAAGAGAGGAACAGTAGCTTTTTGACAGTTTGTCATTAGTGAGTTAAACTGGCAAGAGAGGGAAAGTGTGAGCAAAATTCTAGAGGGAGGTAAGCTTTTGGACATGAAGGGGGACACTTGGCCATGCATGGTGGCTCATACCTGTAATCCTAGCACTCTGGGACACATGAGAGTAGATTGCTTGAGCTCACAAGTTTCAAACAAAGCCTGAGCAAGAGTGAGAACCCCATCTCTGAAAAATAGCCAGGCATTGTGGCGGGTACCTGTAGTCACAGCTACTTGGGAGGCTGAGGCAAGAGTCCAAGAGTTTGAGCTGTTGGGTGACAGAGTAAGACTCTGTCTCAAAAGAAAGAGGGACACTTAAATCTAGAAAAGACATTTAGGGCTCATAGAAACTTCTAACTAATAGCTTTTTATATCCTTTTTAATTTTCTAGGTGGAATGCAAGCTTTAGGACTTCACCTAACAGATCCAAGTCAACGTCTTGTTCAGAACTGTCTTTGGACTCTTAGGAATCTTTCAGATGCTGCAACTAAACAGGTAAATTCTGAGTAAACTGGAGACTTGGTAATAGTCACGATGAGTATGTACTAACATCTGTTTTTATGTCTATAGGAAGGAATGGAAGGTCTTCTTGGGACTCTTGTTCAGCTTTTGGGTTCAGATGACATAAATGTGGTTACCTGTGCAGCTGGAATTCTTTCTAACCTCACTTGCAATAATTATAAGAACAAGATGATGGTGTGCCAAGTTGGTGGTATAGAGGCTCTTGTGCGTACTGTCCTTCGTGCTGGTGACAGGGAGGACATCACAGAGCCTGCCATCTGTGCTCTTCGTCACCTGACCAGCCGACACCAGGAAGCAGAGATGGCCCAGAATGCTGTTCGCCTTCACTATGGACTACCAGTTGTGGTTAAACTCCTGCACCCACCATCCCATTGGCCTCTGATAAAGGTAAATTGTCAAAGTAGAATGTTGCAGAATTGAAAATGAACTACCTCCAGTTATTGGCATAGAGATTGATCAATAGGAATTGTAAATAGAAAGTATGGCTCACACAGGAATGGAATTCTGAAATGTATATGTAGTTAGGGCTACTTTTAGTTGTTACCAGGTTTAACATGCTAGGAATTTTAGGCTAAGAAGATGATTTTGCTGAGTTGTATACCAATTCTTTCCCTTTTATCTGCAGGCTACGGTTGGATTGATTCGAAATCTTGCCCTTTGTCCAGCAAATCATGCACCTTTGCGTGAGCAGGGTGCCATTCCACGACTAGTACAATTGCTTGTTCGTGCACATCAGGACACTCAGCGCCGTACATCAATGGGTGGAACACAGCAGCAATTCGTGGTACGTAAATCTTTATAGTGACACCTGGCTATTAAAAAATAATGCATAAATCCAAAAGATCTCGAAGTTTTTTTTGGTCAGTGGTTCCTCTCCATCTCTTCAGAAGAAGAGGTTGCTAATGACTGAAAACCCAGACATGTTTCTGTGACTGCAGAGAAGATTAGGAATAATGTGGCCCCTAGTGATAGTTTCTAGGACATGTCCTTTATATGGTTAGTCTTAAGCAGAGCCGTATGGGGTATGATTTACTGCTGTGGGGTCAGGCACTTCATGTATTATTCTCATTTAATCTGTACAGAGACTGACCTTAGGAAGAGGTAGAGCCATAATTTGAATCCAAGTCTGTATGATTTCACAGCTTCTTATCCTTTACTGAAATATGAGTTTTGCCTATTAATGTTTAACAGGTTTTTTTATCTCTTCCATGAGACTTCCACACTATTTTCATGGATCTAAGTAAGAATATAGTATGGATAAGTTCCAAGAATAATTAATTGCATTTCTAGAATCTTCACCCATAATAATCTCAGTGTACAACTTTGATATCACATTTTGAGTCAAATCTAGCTTCATTATTAGTTATAAAGACACTTTGAATTCCTTTGATTTTAAGATTTAAGACTTTTAAAAAGTTTTCTTATTTTATGTTGCTTTAGAAAATAAAGATGAACTTTACCAGAACAGATTTGGAGAATTTCTTATTGTTATACATAGTATATGCACTCATCATATTGGGACTATGGCTTTCTCCATTTATTACTTTTGGTATTGGCCCATCTCTTTGGGGTGGTTTAATAGAATGCTGAGGGTTCCTTTTATTTTAAGTCTCTAAGAAGAGAGGAGGTTTTATGTCCTCATAAAAACCAAGTTATTTATAAAAGCTACTAAAACTAACAGACTCATAACCCTTTGAAAAACTCAAACCTGCAAACAGGGGAAAGCAGATGGTGCTTAACATATTGCAAAAGCTAACTTCCTTTTCCCATATAGGCTATCAGTTGAATAGTTTTGGAAGAGGGGAGGGAGGAGTGGACTTTTCTGGTGACAACTCAGAATTTTAGCAGTTGGTGCTAAAACTTGGCTAAGTTTTCATCAAGTAACACAAAGATATACAAAAGTAGAGGGGGGGCATATAAGAGAAAAACATCAACAACATCTGAATGTTATTTTCCCATAATCTCTTTTTATGTACTTCTTACCCAGAGTGCTTGGTGCCTTGTAAGAGTGCTGTCTGTGGGATTCAGAGGTATAAGGAAGTTATACTTCACTGTGGACAGCACTGTGGATGGGGGAGGGGTGCTGCTTAAAGTTGGTGCTGCCAGGAAGCCTGCTGTTGGTGACATTTGACTTAATGGAATCCCTTTTCATTCCCGAACTAATTGCAAATTATAGAGAACTTTAGGTAAATAATGAGGATAACTTTAAAATCTTGTAATGCTACTCAGAATGAAAAGTTCATAAACTTTAGAGAGGAGTGTGCCCTATCTATTAACCATGTTCTTTTGGTAGGAGGGGGTCCGCATGGAAGAAATAGTTGAAGGTTGTACTGGAGCCCTTCACATCCTAGCTCGGGATGTTCACAACCGAATTGTAATCAGAGGACTAAATACCATTCCATTGTTTGTGCAGGTATGTTGGTTTTAAGTGAGGTGTTCTAAATTTTATGTGTCCATAAAATTTCGAGAGTTTAATGATCAACAAAATCTCAGAAAATTAGGAACCAAAAATAAGACCAACAACATTTTAGTTTTATGAAGATTTCTTTCATTTTTCCTTGTCAGTAGAAGGAAAAACATGGAGAAAAGAACCTGAAGAAGTAGGAGACTACACTTACAGGGGTACTCAGTTTTAGATGGAGGAGAACTGGCTTGGCGTGCCAGGTCCTGAGTCTCCAACCAACTTCTTGGTTTTCTTAATATTAAATGAAAAACAGTTGCCTCTGGAGAAGGCTTTCATAGCTAAAAAAGTGTTCTAGAAATCCAGTGCTCCCAGAGCATTCAGACACCCTAGACATAAAATCAGAGAATGATTAAATAGTGTGAATGCCTCTTATACTTCAAATTGGGAATGTTTGCACCACAGTGGGGTGCGAGCCATGTTTTAGGTTTAATTAGGTTTTGTTTGTGTGTTTTTCTCTTTAGTTGCTTTATTCTCCCATTGAAAATATCCAAAGAGTAGCTGCAGGGGTCCTCTGTGAACTTGCTCAGGACAAGGAGGCCGCAGAAGCTATTGAAGCTGAGGGAGCCACAGCTCCTCTGACAGAGTTACTTCACTCTAGGAATGAAGGTGTGGGTAAGTAGAAAAGGAACCAAGTCCTTTAGCAGATGTGTACAGTGAAGCTTTAGCTTTTTCTCAAGGACCTTTCCCTTCCTCTCCCAGCAACATATGCAGCTGCTGTCTTATTCCGAATGTCTGAGGACAAGCCACAAGATTACAAGAAACGGCTTTCAGTTGAGCTGACCAGTTCTCTCTTTAGAACAGAGCCAATGGCTTGGAATGAGGTAGGCAAATGTGAGCACATTTATCTGGTACATGTTCATTTGCATTGACTGTATCCCTGGCTTGAGTATTTGTTCTTCATGCTGTCCCAACAACAGCTGTGAGGAAGAACTGCAGCTTTTAAAGAGCCCGTTCAGAGTCTTTACAGACAGGTTGTGCTGCCTAACATTAGAATTCATGAGGGAGACAGATGAAAATGTTATCAAAGATTTTTCAAAAAGATGTAAGGAAAGAGGCATTGTTAGTTGGAAGTTAGACACTGTTTGCTGGAAGTCAGTTTATCAGTACTATAAAAATCACTAAAGTTTTCGTATGCTTTTCTCTTTGGATTTCTGCTACACATTTGTCTTCAATATTTGTCCTAGTATATGTATACATTGAAACATTGTTTCTAATAAAATTAGAACCACCCTTGAAGTTCATTTTACTGCTCCCCACTCCTTAGTGAGCAACTATGGTACACATATAGTGGGTTCTGTTTATTGAATGAATAGAGAGATTGTTAGGTTAAAAATGCAAATTACCACACAGTGAATAATGTGTCAACTGAGTATTTAATAGGCATCTTATTGACATATTCCAACTTGAGTCCTTAACTTTTTCCATCCCACCCCCTTCCCCAAACCGGTTTTGACTATCTTCTTTGCCTCAATTAATGGCAGTTTTGTCCATCCATGTGCTTAGGCAAAAAATCTCTCTAATATAACACATCCAGTCTTTCAGCAGCTCCCGTTGGGGAAAGGTATTTTTGCCTGTTTCGTTTATTGCTGTATCTCTAGCACCTAGAACGGTGCCTGGTACATAGTAGGTTGCTAGTATATATTCGTTGAAAGAATAAATTAGTGAACATTTTTAATACTATGTGCAAAATAAACAAGTATCTTTTTTGTACTTGAGGGGTGGAGTTTTGAAGAATTTTCATTTTCTAAGTGTTTTGTAACGTTTGAGTTCTTTGTTCCTTTTGTAATCTGAAAGTATGCTTAGAAAATATTAGTGAGTATATACTTTTAAGTTGGGAATTTTCAATTTGCTTTCCATTCTTCCATGCCTTGTGCCTGCTTATCTAGACTGCTGATCTTGGACTTGATATTGGTGCCCAGGGAGAACCTCTTGGATATCGCCAGGATGGTATGTGTCTCATATTTCTTGATTAATTCCAGATTAAGCTAAAGTTCTAAAGCTTTATCAAAAGAGCCAGTTTGCTCATCTGGGAAACCAGTGTTGGCAGAAAAGTAGTGGGTACAATTAGAAGCAGGTCTTAAATTTCAGAGTCAGCAATAGTATCTTTTATGGAACACAGGGACTTCTGAGCCACACACTGAGCAAGCAACAGGATCACACCACACCAACAAATACTTGGTACTATTGGGCTCTGCAGTGCAGGATGTTACAGTTTGCCTGGCTTTTTATTTGTTTTGTTCAGAGAACTCACAATGCCTTTATCTATAACCTATCTAGGGAAGTGCAAGTATGGGAAATTCCTGTTTCTAAGCTCAGATCTGGGGTAGGTATTTATATAGTTGCATTATCAAGGCTTGCTTAAAAAGCTGATTCAAATCTGGGTGATGAAGATGGAGGATGGAGTCGACCATTAATACCTATAACCAACCATCTTAAATTTATAACTTCATATCTGTAATCCTAGCACTGTATTAGGCCAAGGCAGGAGGATCCCCTGAGCTCAGGAGTTCATAGACCAGCCTGAGCAAAAGGGAGACCCCACCTCTATTAAAAATAAGAGAAATGAGCCAGATGTCGTGGCAGGCACATGTAGTCCCAGGTACTGGGGTGGCAGAGGCAGGAGGAGGATCAATTAAACCCAGGAGTTTGAACATGCTCTGGGCTAGGCTGATGCCATGACACTATAGCCTTAGCAACAGAGTGAGACTTTCTCAAAAAAAAAAAAAAAAAATATATATATATATATAGAGAGAGATATATAACGCCACCTGCTTTTACGTAGTTATCACTAAAGCTCATAGGCTTCTTACTATGATGGATAGTATCAACCCTTAGGATAAAATATGATGTACTGTAAACAGGGTCTTACATTTTCTTAGTACTATAGTGGGTATCACTTGGGTTTCCAACAAATGGATTGTATGTGCCAAACATTATTGTCTTGATCTCCTTTTAATGACTTCTTACTGCCTTGATGGTCAGACACAACAGTAGATTCCTACATCTCCTCCTTAGGATCTCTAAATCTTTGCCAGGGTAAACCAAAAGTGTTAAGAAGGATAGTCTAATGGTATCATTAGAATCTGCTAGTATGCCTCTGATGGAAATAGACATTGTCTGTGTCGTCTCATGGGTGGCCTGGTGCTAATTACTTGGGTGAAGAAAGCTAAAAATTGAAGAAGAGACTAGAAACAGTGATTTTTGTCAAGATTACTGCCCCACTTTGGATGCCCTCATCTCACTGTTAACTTGTATGTCTGTTTCTCTTCCCTTCCCTCTTTTTGCCCCTTGCCCATTTTGTTGCCACCCTGACGACTCTAGATCCTAGCTATCGTTCTTTTCACTCTGGTGGATATGGCCAGGATGCCTTGGGTATGGACCCTATGATGGAGCATGAAATGGGTGGGCACCACCCTGGTGCTGACTATCCAGTTGATGGGCTGCCAGATCTGGGGCATGCCCAGGACCTCATGGATGGGCTGCCTCCAGGTGACAGCAATCAGCTGGCCTGGTTTGATACTGACCTGTAAATCATCTTTTAGGTAAGAAGTTTTAAAAAGCCAGTTTGGGTAAAATACTTTTACTCTGCCTACAGAACTTCAGAAAGACTTGGTTGGTAGGGTGGGAGTGGTTTAGGCCTATTTGTAAATCTGCTACAAAAACAGATATATGCTTTGAAAGGAGATGTCTTGGAACATTTGGATGTTCTCAGATTTCTGGTTGTTATGTGATCATGTGTGGAAGTTATTAACTTTAATGTTTTTTGCCACAGCTTTTGCAACTTAATACTCAAATGAGTAACATTTGCTGTTTTAAACATTAATAGCAGCCTTTCTCTCTTTATACAGCTGTATTGTCTGAACTTGCATTGTGATTGGCCTGTAGAATTGCTGAGAGGGCTCGAGGGGTGGGCTGGTATCTCAGAAAGTGCCTGACACACTAACCAAGCTGAGTTTCCTATGGGAACAATTGAAGTAAACTTTTTGTTCTGGTCCTTTTTGGTCGAGGAGTAACAATACAAATGGATTTTGGGAGTGACTCAAGAAGTGAAGAATGCACAAGAATGGATCACAAGATGGAATTTATCAAACCCTAGCCTTGCTTGTTAAATTTTTTTTTTAAATCTGTAATGGTACTGACTTTGCTTGCTTTGAAGTAGCTCTTTAATTTTTTTTTTTTTTTGCAGTAACTGTTAGTTTCTAAGTCTCTTGTAGTGTTAAGTTATAGTGAATACTGCTACAGCAATTTCTAATTTTTAAAAATTGAGTAATGGTGTAGAACACTAATTCATAATCACTCTAATTGTAATCTGAATAAAGTGTAACATTGTGTAGCCTTTTTGTATAAAATAGACAAATAGAAATGGTCCAATTAGTTTCCTTTTTAATATGCTTAAAATAAGCAGGTGGATCTATTTCATGTTTTTGATCAAAAACTTTATTTGGGATATGTCTGGGTAGGGTAAATCAGTAAAAGGTGTTATTTGGAACCTTGCTTTGGACAGTTTACCAGTTGCCTTTTATCCCAAAGTTGTTGTAACCTGCTGTGATACAATGCTTCAAGAGAAAATGCGGTTATAAAAATGGTTCAGAATTAAACTTTTAATTCATTTGATTGTGTCATTTTTCCTTGTCATTAAATGGTTTTAGTAAGCCCTCAATTTCATCCTGAGAAAAATACACATAGCGAATTTAAGTTTTAATGATAGAGAAGGCCTTACCTCTCTCTCGGTGGGATTATTTGCCACATTGCTTTAACATTTGGCCCTGGGTTAAATCGCACCCCTCAAAAAGTGTTTCATCTTTGAACACTGTGATAAATTGGCTTTTGTAGGAGGAAAGATTCTTCTCTCCAACCAAAGGACTTGAAGCTTAGAGCCTGGGGCCAAGACTCCTTCAGCCTGGCCCACTTGCTCAAGTGACCAACAGTTCCTCAGTTCAGAAGCATCTGGGTTTCTAGTCTTTGGACTACATAAAGCCCAAAGAGCCAAGTAGACCTTAAGTGCCTTCAGGTAGTTTCATTCCAGTAAGGTTATAGTGAAATATTTTAACTACCTGGATTTGGACTTCAGATGAGTCACACTTGTGCGAAGGTGCTTGGAGAGGGGAATTCCTGCAGCTCTACTTTGAACTGACAAACATTAATGCTTAAACTTGTTTAATTATCTTAGAAAACATTTAGAACTAGCAATGGGCCTTCTTCCATACTATCTGCCAGATGATCCTGTCATCTCCCCGGTAGGTCTGGCAAGATTAGTTCATCTTGTAGCGTATACCAGTTAAGACTTGTGATTTGGTCTTTTAAAAAGTCTTAAGTGTTTTGTGCTTTAGGGAAAGCTTGTTTCTGTTTTCCTGTTTTTATAATGATAGTGACTATTGGACAAACGTAACATTAAGTTCCTTTTTGTTAAAAATAGCTTTCTTTGGGAAGAATCTTTTGTGAATGCCCCTGCTTTACAAAAATAAATTCTTCTCTGTGATCTAAGATATAATTGGATTTGGAAAAGAAACATTCACACAGCTGATGAGGTAGGTCTCAGGTTCTGCATCCTTGTGTGACAAACAGAACAAGTGAGTTATTTCAAGAAGCCCAGAGCTACAGGTTATTTAACACAGTGCAAATCTTCAGTGAGTTCAGCTTTTAACAGAAAAGCACCACAAGAGGGTATTTCATTTAAAAACTTAACATGTAGCTTTGCGCCCATAGCACAGTGGTTAGGGCGCCAGCCACATCTACCAAGGCTGGCAGGTTCGAACCTGGCCTGGCCCAGCTAAACAATGACAACTTCAATAAAAAAGAGCCGGGTGTTGTGGCAGGTGCCTGTACTTGGGAGACTAAGGCAAGAAAATTGCTTACACTGAGAGTCTGAGGTTGTGAGCTGTCATGCCATGACACTCTACCCAGGGTGACATAGTAAAACTGTCTAAAAAAAAAAAAAAAAAACTTAACATGAGAGTCATTCTGCTTTAGCAGAGTACTTTTGAGCAGTACCAAGAGTGAAGAATAGCCAAGACGTAAGATGATTTGCTCTAGTTAGCAGCGTTGTGGGGCTCAGGAACAGAAGTGATGGAATGCACTTAACAAAATAGTTTTAGAATGTTAAAACCTTCCCGTTTTAGGTTAAATAACAAACAGTCCTCCCTGCTTAACTGAAAAATGGAGAGAAGAATCTTCCATGTTTTGAAATACCTTCTGGAAGGACTCCGGACCCAGAACCCCAGGGCAGTTCCCTTAAGAACTAAATGAAGGGAGAAGGTAGGGAATGCAAGGAAACGTGTGCCTGCCCTTGGATCTGGCAGGCAAAGCCACTGGAGCTGAAATCCAGGCACCTGGCTGCTCCATCACTGCTCCCTTCACTCCCCAAAATAGGCAAATTCAGTCAGGCTGTGGCCATATGGACATACTCAGCCTGGGGATGGGCCTGTTGCCCAGGCATTTAAACAGTGGAGCCTTCTCACCATGGGCAGTAATGGGCTACAGAAGATCAAATGAAGCTTTTGGTTCTGCATGGGACATACTCTTATACTCGTTATTGACAGCTCAAGCTCTGAATACCCCATTTGGGGGTACACACACAGGCTATGGAGTCAGAATCCTGGGTTCAACCAAGTAATAGAAACTTGGGCAATGGAGTGGCTCCTAAGCCTGTTTTTTCTCATCTGTGAATGAAGCTAAAAAAGGCCTGCTTTGCAGGTTGTGATGGGGATTAAGGTAATTGACATAGGCCTTTGTTGTGGTCTACACACACAGCTGTTTTCATTGAAAAGCCAAATGGAAACTGGCAAACTACCCAGATCACTGCGTCAGAGTGGGGTTGTTGGTGGCTGTTACCAGCCTCCTATGATGCAGTAGATGGGGCCACTTGTGAGCTTGTGAAGCTGCCACTTATGCTGTCTCACTCATTCTAGTAGCAGGTGGCTGCTACCTAGGACACAGGATCCATCTGGACAGTGTTTGTTAAATGGGGCAAATGCCCTCTCTTGAGTGGAGCATGAAGCTGAGAGAGGGTTAGCACCCACTGATCTCATCTAACCCTCTCATTTTGCAAGATGGGGTGAAAGGAGCCCCCAGGGATGCCAAAGGATGACATCTGTTGAAGTTGCCAAGGCTCACTCCTGGCTTCCATTCTGGATTTGAGAGCAAGCCTTCCCCAGTACCACAGTCCCAGCATACTTCCACAAGTCCACCAAATACTATCAGGATGTGACTCTTAAGGTGGTTCTGGCATCTATATGAGGGAACATGAAACAGAAGTTGGAAAGATTTCAAGGATAAGCAGGTAAAAGGAATAGGAATGATTCTACCTTGATGCCATCATCCCAATCATTTCATCTGGGTGGGCAAAGCTTCAAGGAAGCTAGTGTCCTTGAGCATTTTGCAGTCCTTCAGGCAAACTTTTAACTGCCATTAAGTCTTACCCAGTCCTCCCCAGGATTCTTGGAATCACTTTCTCCCTAAAATGAAAAAAGTAGGTAAAAGTGGGAGGAAGACAAGAGGCTCAAACTAGCTCCCAAAGGCGTGCTCAGGAGTTGTGGTTAGGTGAGCATCTCTGCCTTGTCCTTTGCATATGTGTCTTGAGAGAGATGTGCACAGATGCTGACAGGCTGAGGACTGGGCTGCTCATCTATTTCATTAGCACTTTGGCCCACACAGAGGGAAAGGACATTTAGGAGAACACCTACCAAACCTGGGCTCCCTGGGTGCATCCCACAGCAACTGAGGAAGTCCATTCTGAATCAGCTTTCTGGATCGCATAGTCAGTAAAAACACTTCAGCCGGCAGGTTCTGGGTTCAACACCTGACTTTATTAGGTCCAAATACAGTGGTGATGTGGTAAGTGTGCTTGGAGTTGACCTTGCCCTGCAGTGAGGCTGGTGCTAAATGCCTTCTTGCCAAGTGCCCAAGAGCTTGAGGAGTTCCAGGGCCAAGGATGCTACAACACTGTCAGAAGATGAACTGTAGGGGAAAAAAAGCAAAGGAGAGATACTGAACACCTTCTCCAGGGTATAATGCCCCTCTTTTAGAGGGGCTGGCTCCTTTCACACATCTAATGGGCCGGCTGCTTCCTAGAGCTGCCCATGTGCATCTTTTGGGGAAGCAGAAGCAGGAAACCCCTGCTCTAAGTCTGTGAGGTGAGACCCCCCCGGCTTGCAGTCCAGGTGGGCTCAAAATTTGCCATGCCAGGCCCCCTAGGCTAGCCTGAGCTCCTGGCCATAATCACCACTCAGCTGTGCCAGTCTTGTCAGGAGACCACTGATACCCTGTAAGGACAAGTCAGGCGAATGACAGCCAGACCTTACTGTGACCTGGGGCCCTCTCTGTATCTGTAAGGAGCTGATATGAGTGTCCCAGAGGCACTCCATACCCTGCACCCTGACCCTCCCTGCTTGGTGACAGCACTTCTAGCACCACACATCAGTCAGGAGCTTTGGGTTTCTCACTCTCAATGGTGTGGATGTGCAATTAAGAGCTTAAAATGGAAGCTTTGCTATTGGGACAGATTGTTTGGAACACTTTTAAACCTGTGCCTTAACAACCCTTAGTAAAGAAAAGACTGACACACAGCAGTGACCCTTGCAGTGTAAAATTAGCTTGGGAACCCTCTTGACTGCACAGAAATAGAACTGTTACCAAATAGATGGGTGGGGTGGAGGAGTTGCACTAAAGACAAGGGTGGCAGTGGGGCTGCGACCCAGGAGGTGGTGCCATGCATTCTTGCTCTATGCATCAAAGGCCCTGCAGGATGGTGGGAATGTGTTTGAACTCAGCCTGCCTCTGGCTGAGTCCAAGCTAGTCAGGTATGGCCACTCTACCCACCAGAGCAGCCCTAGAACCAAGCACACTGCCATCCACTCATTCTTGGTTCGCACAAGAAAACCCTTTCCTGTTGGGCCATCTGAACAAAAGCCCCAATGAGACAACTTTAGTAGCAACTCCCCACCCATTATGAGATCTTCCTGGTGTAGACATTTCACATGCTGGAGTGCCAGATGTGAAGAAAAGGCCACCAGCCTCGCTGGAGCACTGAGCCTTGTTTTGAGGAGGGACCATAACATAACAGCTTTGGGATAAAGGCAGTCAGAAGCCCCTGTTAAGTGAGGAGGGGCACTTATGTCAAACTGCACTCCTCCATGGCTATCCCCTTCCCCTCCTCAACACAAAGCTGCTTAGGGTGCTTTGTCACAGCATTTTGCACAAGGCTGGGATGCCTGGGGATGGATGTCACCTGCTTCTCAAAAACCAGCATAGCAGAAGGCCTGTAGCCCAACCATAAAGTCACTGTCCATACCTTACACCTGGTGGCCCAGTAAGCTGAGAAGGGACCTCACATCAAAGCCAGCCTCCCCTTCACCTTGCCTTACAGAAAACCATGACTAAAAGCTTTGGTTTAAGTCAGTGGTTCTCAACTTTCCTAATGCCACAATGTATTTTCATTATTAAAAAGGGGTTGTGACCCACAGGTTGAGAACCGCTGGTTTAAGCTAAAGAGGAAAGGTCTGGGGAAGACCAAGGGATGGTTATCCTCCTTCCCCACCCAATTCAGGATTAAATGCAAAAGGGTGGTTGGGCCTGAGCTTTCTCTGCAGACTCACCTTGTTGGCATTCCTCAGCCACGAAATTTTTCTTCAAATTAATACCAAACCAAACACACATCAGGCAGCAGATTTCATAGAACCTTACAGTTCTGAGAACGAACTGCCAGGAAAAGGCAGTCCCATTCTATGTCCAGTGAAGGTCAGGTACCCTTAGGAGGTGTAGGGTCCTCAGGGTGCAGAGAGCCTCTGGGGGTCAGGGTACTGTGGCCACCACAATTTATAGCCACCTCCTTCAGGTCTGGGACAATGGCCCAGGGGAGGAGGTTAATTGTGCTCACCCAGCCCTTGCCACAACCAAGGCTCTGGCACTGCCACATGCACTAAATCTAGTTATCCAGCACCAGGTGCCTGAAGGGTGGATATCTAGGGCACCCTTCTTTTTAGCCCTAGCAGTTTGCTTTTTGGTACTCACATTTTGGATAAGAGTGTAAAATTTGTAAGCCCTCCCCCCTCTCCTGTTGTGCATGTCACTTTGGGATGGACCCTCTCCAGGGGCTCTCTCACTCCTCAGAGCATCAGTGTCACCATGGGGCTGGATGAGATGCCAATTCTGCTTTCAGGGCATGGAATATGCCCCTGGATGACAGGCCTAGTCTGTGGATATCACTTCCAGACACACTATAGACAAGGACTAGTAGGCTGGCCTAACCCCACAGTATCAGCTTCTGGGTATCAAATACTACAGTGTGTGTGGTTCCACTCTGTCTTCAGCAGAGTTGGCCAAGGGACACAGTCTGATGCTGTAGAACAGGGGCCTGCAGATGCTCCATGAGGTGGAGATAAGTATCCTCAGGGGACCGCTGCTGATGGGGGTGTGAGTGATGGGCCAGGAGCTGCCTCTCCCACTACCACCATCTGCCCTCCCTCCTAGGATGCCTCCAGATGGGAATATTGTTTCCTTTGTTTCCTATTGTCCTTTCCTTCTTTCCCTTGCTGAGTCCTCCCCCTCCCTCACCACAGGGTGTGCCCAGCTGGAGGAGGGGCTGAGAGGTACCTCTGTGTGGGCAATAACAGGCTGGAAGGTGGTGGTCCCTGCTGTGGAGGAGTTGGAGAAAGGAACAGTTGAGGGTGTTTGCTGACCCAAGCAGACTCTATACTGCTCTTCCAGGGCCCACTTACCCACTAGCCGGGGCCAGCTGCTCCAGAGCCTGCAGGAGGCTGCCCGAATTCTTGAAGCTCTCCAGGTGTTTCTCATTGGAGGTGATCTACAAGGGTAGGAGGGAGAAGGAAGTGGTCAGTTGGCCTATGCCTGCTT
The DNA here is from genome assembly GCA_963574575.1 of Galagoides demidoff. NCBI lineage: Eukaryota > Metazoa > Chordata > Mammalia > Primates > Galagidae > Galagoides > Galagoides demidoff. The sequence continues at coordinate 11,837 of CAUYQV010193928.1, read as the reverse complement.
ATACCCTGCTGAATGGACACCATGAGAGTTAGGCTCACACTTGCTGTTTGAAGCACTGGAGGTTTGCCTGGATCCTACCTGCAACCCCTTCTCCCCAGAGTGCTGCTGACCCTGGAATTTACTGACCATAGGGATAGAGGCAAGACCCTGGTGATCATTAGGGGTGGGAAGAGGGAGTCTGTTGGGGCTGAAGATGGCCAGTACAGGTGGGAATACCTCAGGTGGGTCCCTTTAGAGGATCTGTTGTCTACAAGGCTGAACTTTCCAGTTAAAGCAAAACTACATTCTCAGAGCTGGGGTACTGAGGGTACAGCTAGTAACTGTAAATCTGTCCTTGGGGCTCTGAGCCCAAACACAGTCTCTTTGAAGTGGGCAGAGGAATCATGATCCTTTGTCCCTGGGGGTCAGGGGAGCCTGGGAGAAGAGGCATTGATAACCAAACCCCAGGAAGCATGCCCAAGCTAATTGCTGCAGTCCTGGGAGAAACACACTTGGGCATCCCTGACTCTGTGGCATCTGTTGCAGAGTCATAAACTCTCAGGTGGGGATTTACCAGCTCAAGCACCTAGAGACCTCACAATTCTGCCCCTCCCATAAACAGGTCCGTGTCCTGTGAGGCAGGAACCATCATGGAACCAGTGATTCTACCATTAGACTTATTCCCTCTTGATCATCATTCACATTCGATTTTTTTTTTTTTTGAGACGGAGCCTCAAGCTATCCCCCTGGGTAGAGTGCCATGGCATCACAGCTCACAGCAACCTCCAACTCCTGGGCTCAAGCGAGTCTCCTGCCTTCGCCTCCCAAGTAGCTGGGACCACAGGCACCCGCCACAGCGCCCGGCCATTTTTTGGTTGCAGCCATCATTGTTGTTTGGCGGGCCCAGGCTGGGGATTTGAACCCTCCACCTTAGGTGTACGTGGCTGGCGCCTTAGCCGATTGAGCCACAGGCGCCAAGCCCACATTCGATTTTTATCTTTAATTGGTAGTTTAAACATTTTGTAATAAACACAGATATGACGCTTTACAGTTCAGAAGGCTCTGCAATTTCCTGCATGTTTTCTCATTTATTCTTCACAAGAGCCTCACCTTGCAAGGTAAATATGTGGCATGTTATATATACGAGGTAACAGAGGCTTAGTGAAATTAAGGGGTTGCTACAGGAGTTCATATTGAGCCTGAGGACCCTTCCCCACTATGAAGCTGGAACCAGGCTGGCTTCAACTGACTTTGATCATAGCAACCAAGGCTGCATTATTATTTCCCTAGTTCTCAAGAAGAGGCTGAACGTTTCTTAACCAATCACTCATAATGAGAGGAAGGTCATAGGGGTGACTAAACTTTAATGTGAACTCTGAGTTACATGTGAATGAATTTGCACCTCCACTGAGATCCTCTCCCACTTCCTGAGTGTGCCAGAGAACAGCTGCCAGTTCTGCATCAGGTGTGATTTCTGCAAAGATCTGCATCTTAAAAGAGCTGTATGTAATTTTTTTCTGAAATTACATCTAACCTGATGCGTTCAAAAGACTACTTTTTGAAAATGTTAGCTGTAGTTCAATTTGTCTGAAGTATGCACAAACTTACAGGGAAGGTGCACTTCATATCAGGGGTCTTCAGTGAAGATTCTCACCTAATTTTTCTCAGAACTGCCTCAGAGAGCTTAGCTGAGCTACATGCAGACTCACTGGCCCTGACCAGGCCTACCATGGGATGGGGTGCAGAGGCTTTGCTCCCAGGAAATCACCCACAAGTTGCAAAGAAATGACGAAATACATTCCCCCACAAGGCTAGTTAGAATGTGCAAATAAACAAACATGGTGAGAATTATGTGATCTAAGGGAAGAAACTAAAATAGTATCATATGCAGCTGACAGAAATGTAGGAAAATTATATGGTTAGCCACTTCACTGAACTCTTATTAATAATATAAACTGTTGTCCTGTATATAAGGAAATATTTTTAATTAGAATAATAAAATTTTAAAATTATATCAGAGGTTCCAGTTCTGGGTAAGATAGTGAAAACTCATGCCACTCTTTCTGTCCCTTTGCCTGGAACTCTCAATGCTGAACAAGCCAGGGGAAGTGGCTCACGCCGGTAATCCCAACACTTTAGGAGGCAATGTCAGGAGGATCACTTGAGGCCAGGAATTAGAACTAGCCTGGACAACACAGCATGACCCTGTTGCTAAAGATTTTTTAGAAAAATTAACTGGGTATGTTGACACAATGCAGTCCCAGTTACTTGGGAGGCTGAAGCAGGAGGATCAGTTGAGCATAGGAGTTGGAAGCTGGAGAGCTATGATTGGGCCACTGCACTCTAGCCTGGATGGCACACCAAGACCCTATCTCTAAACAAAAAAACCTGAACAAAATCCACAGCACAGCTATTTGAGAACACTGAAAAGTAATGGCAGTTGCCTGACTGGGGGCAGGCAATGAATTCAAAGCACCACTAAAACTTGTGGGGAGTTTGGCACTTCTTTTCCAGATGAACTCAACAAATTCAAACTCTAGAAGTGAGCATTGTGGTACAGACAAAAAGCCCCAAGAGAAACTCAGCTTAAGGACTAGGGAAGGAAACTCCTCAAAGCTCTCTCAGGTTTTCTTCACTCCTTTTCCTCCATCCTCTCATGCCTCAGGCCATTTTGCAGTGGTGGTGGTAGCAGCAACAGGAGCCTGTGCAGAAAAAAATCCTTGTTCTTTCTCTATTCTCCTAGTGTTTGGCCCAGATGTGGCCCAATTTGGTGAGACAGAACATGGAAAACCCAGGGAACCAGAAAGTATTGGGGAGAGAATCTGAAAGAGCTCAGGAAAGCAATCCTATGAAGCTGTTGGTGAACTCCTGGGCTCACCCTAACTTGTGCATGCCAGGAACTGACCCTGCTAGCATACTGACGACTTAAAGAACTGATACATCTCTGCCATAGTCCAGACTGACTTTTGGGGGAAGGACACACCAAACCCAGCTAATTAAAAAAAGAAATTTTTAGGAGAGACAGGGTCTCACTATGTTGCCTAGGCTGGTCTCAAAAAAATCCCTTTACTTTAGCCTTTCAAAATCCTGGGATTATAGGCAGGAGCCACTGTGCCCAGCAGTACTAAGATTTCTATCTTCCAACTGAAGTGATAAAATATCAGACATAGTAGAATGTAGAAAGTATTTTGCAATTCTAATAGCAGCCACTAAAAAAATTTATATAAAGGGATATAACAAAGCACAATTCATGAAATTAAAATTTAATACTAAAACTGTTCAAATAGCTTAAGTCAGGAAAAAGAAAAATGAAATGAAAACAGAGGACACAAACAGAAATCATATAGAAAGACAGACTAAATCCTAACTAACATCGAGAGTCACTTAAAATATAGAGATGAAGTAAGTGCAACAAGAGATTTTTTTGAATGATTAAAAAAATGACCCAACTATTAATATATACAATCTATAAGAATCTTAATTGAAATATAATGAATAGGTTGGGTAAAAGTAAAAGAATGAAAAAAGATGTAACATGCAAATATAAATCAAACGGAAGCTATAGTGGCTATATCATTATCAGGCAAAACAGACTTCAGAGCATAAAAAATTACCTAAGATACATAGGAAAATACTTTGATTAAAGGGCTATGTCACCAAAACCACATAATAAATTTGTATGCATCTAACAACAAAAATTACAAATACACAAAGCTAAAACTGATACAAGTGAAAGGAAAAACAGATAAACCCACAATTGTAGTTGGAAACTTCAAAACTCCTCTCACTGTAAAGACACAGTAGACAAAAAATCAGCAAGGAGAACCAAGGAACACCACATCTACTTGGACATTTTAGAGCACTGAACCCATCAACAGTAACTTTTTCTAAGGATCGATGAACATTCACCAATGTATTCAATAGTCTATGTTAAGTGAATCTTAACAAATTTAAAAGAATTGAAATCACAGAAAATATATTCTGTGACTATAATAGAATTAAACTAGAAATTAATAACAAAGATAATAGGAATATCTCCATTCACTTGGAATTAAATAACATCCTCCTGAATAATCCAAGGGAGCCAGGCATGGTGGCTTACTTTCAAAGCTCAGACAGGAGGCTTATTGGAGGTCAAGAGTTCAAGACCAGTCTGAGCAACATAGTAACCTCTGTCTCTACAAAAAGTTAGCTAGGCAAGGTGGCATGTGCCTATAGTCCCAGCTACTCAGGAGACTAAAGCAGGGTGATCAGTTGTGCCCAGGAGTTTGAGGATGCAGTGAGAGCTATGACACCAATGTACTCATGCTCAGGCAACAGAATGAGACTCTGCAAATAAAACAACAACAACAAAACAAAAATTCCAAGAGTCAAGAAGGACATCCCAAAGGAAAACTAGGAAATATGCTTAGCTGAACAAAAATGACTATACAAAATCTGGGATGCAGCTAAAGTAATACTTTGAAGGAAATTTATAGGACTAAATTCTTATTTAGGAAAGTGGCAATGTCCCAAATCAATAATTCAAGCTTCCACATCAAGAAACTACAAAGGAGGGTGGCACCTGTAGGCTCAGAGAGTAGGGCACTGGCCCCATGTACTGAAGGTGGTACCCAGCCCCAGCCAAACTGCAACAACAACAACAAAAAATAGCCAGGCATTGTGGCAGGCACCTATAGTCCCAGCTACTTGGGAGGCTGAGGCAAGAGAATCGCCTAAGCCCAAGAGCTAGAGGGTGCTGTGAGCTGTGATGTCACAGCACTCTACCGATGGCAACAAAGTGAGACTCTGTCTCTATTAAAAAAAAAAAAAGAAAGAAAGAAAAGGAAACTACAAAAGAAAAAGAGCAAACAAAGCCAAACTTAAAGAGGAAAGGAAATAACTAAGAGCAGAAATCAAGAGTAAATGTAAGCCTGAAAATGTCAATACTTTTCAGGGGTATCCAACCCCCCCCCCCCGCCCCGCCACACTGAACATTGAAAGAATAAGAGTTGTCTTGGGCCACACATTAAAAACAAAAATGCTGGATGGCGCCTGTAGCTCAGTGGGTAGAGTGTTGACCACATATACCCAAGCTGGTAGGTTTGAACCTGGTCTGGGCCAGCTAAACAGCAATGACAACTGCAACAAAAAAATTGCCGGACATTGTGGCAGTCACCTGTAGTCCCAGCAACTTGAGAGGGAGAGGCAAGAGAATTGCTTAAGCCCATGAGTTTGAGGTTGCTGTGAGATATGATGGAACAGCACTCTACTGAGGGCAAAACAGGGAGAAGGGAGACTCTGTCTCAAATAAATAATAAAAACAAAAATGTTAAAAAAGCAAAATTAGCAAAAAAAAAAGTTACATGCATAATTTTCATGGTTATCTACCATCACAGATAAGCAAAAAAAGTCCTCACAAAGGTTGCATATACCTGTTTTATATTAAATATAAATTTGCCAAATACTCCAAATAAAGGATTACAATTTCAAATCAGATATAAACAAAACACACACACACAAATGTATGGGATATGTGTGTGTGTATACACATGGATAGCTTTTAAGAAATATAATTCAGGGTGGCTCCTGTGGCTCAAAGGAGTAGGACACTGGCCCCATATGCCAGAGGTGGAGGTGGTAGGTTCAAACCCAGCCCCGGCCAAAAAACTGCACCCTCCCTCCCTCCAAAAAAAAAAAAATATATATATATATACACACACACACACACACACTTCAAATATAACGGCACAGAAGATTTAAAGATTAAAAAATGAAGAAAAGATGTACATGGAAATAGTAATGAAAGACACAAGTTAGCATAGATAATACCAAAGCAGATTTTAAGGTAATAATCATAATTGAAGATGGATATCTCATATTTATAAAAAGATCAGTTGACCAGGAGGATACTCTAACTCTAAATTTATATGCCCCTAATCACAACCTCAAAATACATAAAACAAATAAAAATGACAGAATCAAAGTGAGAGATCCATAATCAAGGCGGGATACTTTTCTTTCTTTCTTTTCTTTTCTTTTTTTGAGACAGGAGCCTCAAGCTGTCCCCCTGGGTAGAGTGCTGTGACATCACAGCTCACAGCAACCTCCAACTCCTGGGCTCAAGTGAGTCTCCTGCCTCAGCCTCCCGAGTAGCTGGGACCATCGGCGTCCACCACAATGCCCAGCTATTTTTTGGTTGGAGCCGTCATTATTGTTTGGCAGGCTGGGGCTGGATTCAAACCCACCATGTTGGGTATACATGGCTGGTGCCTTAGCCGCTTGAGCCACAGGGGCCGAGCCCGGGATACCTTTCAAACTCTCCCAGTAACATGCGTACAAAACTCAGAAGGGGTTGACCTAATTAACATATATAGAAAAACTCATCTAAAAACTACAGAATATATATTCAAGTGTGCATGGCAATTTTCCAAAGACCTCTATGCTGGGTCATAAGACAAGTTTTAACAAATGTCAAAGACATAAATCTAACAGATATATCAGGGTCTATGTGACAAAACTGTAATGTGCCAATGCAAGAAAAAAATGAGTGGATGTACTATGTTCAAGATTAGAAGGTTCCATAGGATACAGATAGAAATTCATGCAAAATCTAAGTCTAATGAAATGTCTATTCAAATCTCATCAGGAATCTTTGTAATAGAGAATAACTAATCCTAAAACTTGTATGGGAAGGCAAAGGAAACAGAATAGCTAAAACAATTTTTAAAAAGTCAAAGTTTGAGGAATCATACTACCCAGTTTTAAGATTTACTATCTGGCCACGGTAACCAGGCAATATGATGGTACTGGCAGAGGGATGGACACATAGACCAATGGCACAGAATAGAGAGCCCAGAAATAGAACTATATGAGTATTGTCAAAATTACCTTTATTGTCAAAGGTAATTCAATGAAGGAAGTTTTGAGAGAGTCTCACTCGGTGGCCCACGCTAGAGTGCCATGGCAACAGATTAGCTCACAGCAACCTCACACTCCTAGGTTCAAGAGATCCTCCTGCCTCAGCTTATTGAGTATCTGAGAGTACAGGTGCCCACCACAACGCCTGGCTCATTTTGCTGTATTTATTAGAGATAGGGTCTTACTCTTGCTCAGGCTACTCTCAAACACCTGAGCTCAAGGGATCCTCCCGCCTCAGCCTCCCAGAGTGCTGGGATTAGAGGCATGAGCCACTGTAGCCAGCCTGAGGGAAATCCTTTGAATAAGTGGTGCTAGAACAAATGGATGTCTATATGCAAAAACATGAACCTGGGCACATACGTACCTTATAACTTACATAAAACATAATTCAAAAAGGATCATGGGCTCGGCGCCTGTGGCTCAATCAGCTAAGGCGCCAGCCATGTACACCTAAGGTGGCGGGTTCGAATCCCCAGCCCGGGCGCGCCAAACAACAATGATGGCTGCAACCAAAAAAAAAAAATGGCCGGGCGTTGTGGCGGGCGCCTGTGGTCCCAGCTACTTGGGAGGCGGAGGCAGGAGACTCACTTGAGCCCAGGACTTGGAGGTTGCTATGAGCTGTGATGCCATAGCACTCTACCCAGGGGGATAGCTTGAGTTTCCGTCTCAAAAAAAAAAAAAAAAAAAAAGGATCATGGATCTAAATATAAAATGGAAAACTATAAAACTTCTAGAAGAAAACACAGGAGAAAATCTATGTGATCTTGGGTTTATCAGTGAGTCTTTAACACAAAAACCAAATCCCTAAAGAAAAAAATTGACAAATTTGACTTAATATGAAAAACTCTGCTTTTTGAAAATACTAATAAGAGAATGAAAAAGTTAATCTGGCCTGGTTACTGTGGCCAGATAGTAAATTGTAACGTTTTAGGATACATTCATTTGCAATGCATGTATCTGTTAAAGGACTTACATTTAGAATATAAAAAGAATTCTTATCAATAAGAAAACAAAACAGCCCATTTTTAAAAAATGGGAAGAAAGTCAGAGTAGACACTTAATAAAAAAAGATACATGGATGGCAAATGAGAGAAGATATTCAACATTATTCGTCACTAGGGAAAGGCATATTAAAATTGCAGTGCAGTATCGCTACATACTATCAGAATGGCTAAAATTCCTAAAACTGACAATAACAAATGTTAGTGGGGAAGCAGAGTAACAATAATTCTCACTCACTGCTAGTGGGAATGCAAACTAGTAAAGCACTTTGGAAGACAGTTTGGAAATTCCTTATAAAATCAAAGTCTTACCAGAGAGCCTAGCAATTGCACTCTTGGGTATATAGAAGTAAATTGAAAACTTGTGTATACAGAGAAGAATGTATGCAGAAGTACACTGTCGCTTTCTTCATAACTGCTAAAAAGTAGAAGCACCTGAGATGTCCTTCACAAGGAAATGGAAAAACAAGGAAGTCATGCATGCATCACTTGGAATGCAATCAAACCTGTACAGTCTGATGTGATTTTTAGAATGAGATACCAGTACAAATAAGGCTAGGTAATTTTTGAAAAGATAAGAGTTTTGATGTGCCTTGCTAAATTATTTTGTCCCATGATACAACTGCTGGTTCGCTTTTCTATTTTTAGTAGAGATGGGATCTCACTCTTGCTTAGGCTGGTCTCAAACTGTTGAGCTCAAGCAAATCCACCTGTCTCAGCTTCCCAGAGTGCTAGGACTGCAGGTATGAGCTATTGCACCTGGCCTTTTTTAGAATATTAGATTCCATTATTAAAGGTCACTACCAATATGACTTTTAATCATACCTTTAGTAATTTTTCAGTACTTAAATTTTCTCAATAATCAAATTGTGGGTCTGCTCAAAAATTATCCACCTACTTCCCTTTTGCACTACCTAAGCAGAGGATGCTTTGTGCACACTGACACAGAGAATTCTCCTCAGCACTCTAAATGGAGGAGGAGCAAAGTGACCCTCATCCACTGTGATGATGAATTCATGGCCAAGTGACTACTGGAGAACTTCTCCTGGCTGTGATGATAAAAGTCAGGAAAAGGCATTGCAGTGATTTTTTAAGAAAATAATGCAAGTTTCCGCTTAAAAGGCAGCTAGAAAAAAAAAGGGGGGGGAATATGAAAGAAAACTGGTGAAGAGTGTAAATAAAATACCTTCTTCCTATAGTTATTATTTTCATTACTGCAGTCAGTTAATTCCTATGTCAAGACAAGCAAAGTCAATTTTATTTTACAATAATGTACCACAGCAGAGGTTCCTGGACCTCTAAGTCCATAAGAAGATTTCAATATTTCAAAACATCAAATGGCAAGCATCCATTTCCTGCAAACAGAGTCATGCCTGCCTCACATTTCTCTGCTTTATGATGAAAATACATCAGCTGAGTCTAGAGTCTTAGTCACTATCTCATGCTGCTAAGGTGTCTGACTGGTAGCTATACGGCTAAAACCAATCAAAATAGAAACATGAACTATACTAAATATATAAAGTTTACCTGGTAGACAGGAATTGCTTAAAACATGGGTCAATAAGGGAAAAATCACAAGAGCTGAAAATTTGAGCTTGGAAAGATAATTTGGTATATCTGTTAAGGATACACACACACACACATATTAAAGATCAGAAGATGCGCTTTGGGTAACTACATAATTTTATTCAACCCTCTGCTATAGTCGCTTTAACATAACACTATGTCAATCTGACATTCATGTATCACTTGGCATAACCCAAATATTGAAAAGAGATGCTAGTGTCCTGCAGAATCATCCCTCAAATTTCCTACCAGACTCATGAATTGTAAGGTTGTGGCTCTCTACACTACAGCCTATAGTCCAGTTTGGGATGGCTCTTTTCTGGATTTCAGTTTCCCCCAAATGCAAACTCATAAGGAGAGCCATGCTATGCCCCTGGTAATGGTACAGCCTGGAAGGTGGCCATCCTCCTCAGTTCGTAGCCAAGGTTGTGACAACAAAGAAGACCATGGCCTGCCCACAGCAAAGTGGCCACTGGGGGACAAATCCAAGCCTGGTGCCTTCTCCAAGCCCGGGTATACCCTTACCTATGGCCTTAAAAACCAGGCAGATACAAATGTACTTTTGTTTTCTATCACCATGGCACATCATGAATTTATGCTCATAAATATGACTCACAGCATCATATGAAGCTCGTAAAATGTTCCTCTGTAGGCTTCTGTATTAATAAATGTTTTTTGGTGTGGAAAGATATGTGGCTGTCACTGAGCCAGGTTTGGGCTGGCTATGAGACTTTATGAGTATACAATAATACATGTCTGAATCTTCAGGGGCCTTGAATGTGTGTGGCAAAACAAAACCATGTTAACGTCAGCTTTCTAATCATGAGTTCCCCTCAACAGGCCTGGGCAACACTGACAGACTAGGGGAAAAAAATCAGGAGATGAAGCTGACATGGTGAGAACAGCCCAGGTGCTCCTCGGTGCTTGTTATTACAGACACACACTTCACACAGAGGAGGATTATTTTAATTCTGTAGCCTTCAGATCTCATAAATACAAGTAAAAACAAGCAGGTAACTATGACAACTTTACTTCAGAGAGTTTAAATTTCGAAAATAAACCTATCCATCCAGCCCCTTTATTTTGTTCTCTTAACATATACCTTGTCTTCTCTTCAGCTGGAGTTTTCATATTACTTCAAAGCCATTTCTCCCAGTCATGGATGGAGACACACGATCCCCTGGCCAACTGACGCCAGGATGGAATGTGGAGGAGAACCTCTGGTCAGCAATGTGAGTCTGGCAGGCCCTCCACACTTTCTACCTGGTGTTGTAGTGTGCGGTCTGGGTCTTCCCTAAAACTTCTCAGGCTTTTTCCAGAGTCTCACTTTGCTTTTAGATTAAAGCAGTCTATATAAACACCTGCTGCTCTGCATCTGGGCCCATATGCTCATCACCTCTTCCACAATGCTGAATGCAGCTGAGACCAAACGGAGTTGATTTTCATGCACAGCCTCTGGCTGCCTCATGGCATCTCTGCCTTTCCTGGAGTCCATTTAGAAACTTTATGTTTCTCATCAAAAGTGAGGCCCCTTCTGACCAGGGTTAGGAATGCAGGGGATGATTTAAGAGAACTACAGGTATCCCTACAGATTGCCGTTAGTGAAACTGCTGATCACCAAGGGCAAGGGGTACCATTTGGAGCACCAGGGAACACGCAGGATCCTACAGGTGAGACAGCCCAGTCACAAATCCCTGCTCACTGGGATCTGGCCCACACTTCCATGAATGCAGGTTCTCTGGAGGGAGACAGAGATACTGCACTGATCACCCTGGATGGTATAGGAGCAGGAGAGCACCATCTCGGTGTCCAGGTGGACTACCCAGCAAGGCTTCTTCCATGTTCCACATGAAGCACAGTGTAGCTAGCTTTAACTCACTGGGAGATCCTGTGCAGTGCTGAGGTCTGAGAAAGTGGTGGTGTCTAGAATACAGTGATCCCTCAAGTCGAAGGAGGCTAGGGCAGGAGAGAAAGAAAACATTGGACAATACTCATGAGTCTCCAAATTGTGTGCTCCAGAAGAACTGGGCAGGGGAAGGGGCTCTGCATTGGGCATTAGAAGAAGTGTGTGAGTGAAGCCAATAAAATCTAGGTTTCAGGTAGAAACTGTTGAGTTTTACCTTTATCTAGACCAGTGGTTCTCAACTTTCCTAATGCCGCAACCCTTTAATATAGTTCCTCACGTTGTGGTGACCCCCAACCATAAAATTATTTTCGTTGCTACCTCATGAAACACTTTATGGTTGGGTATCACCACAACATGAGGAACTGTATTAAAGGGTCATGGCATTAAGAAGGTTGAGAACCACTGATCTATAGGATTAAATAAGTCAAAAAGCCTTTGAATAAAAGGGTTGGGATTTAGGTCAAGAAAAGAGCACCTACTATATT